>LPNX010997880.1:11809-23755 GCA_001517045.1 Pseudotsuga menziesii | reverse complement strand
AATAAATGATTGGCAATTATTTAAAATAGTTATTTAGGTTTAAATAGAATGATTTTTATTTTGAAAAATTTTTATTGTAATTTTTCAAAATCTAGATTATAGTTGTCAAGTGGAATTTTTGGATGTTTCAAAATTTTTAAAAAATGCTGAATCTATTTATACCATTAAAATACAGATTAAAATAAAGCTAATTCTAAATTTACAACATCAAAAACTATAAATTTCAAAAAAAATATAAAACCATATTTGAAAATAAAGGACAATTACAACCATTTAAACTACGGAATTAACAACTCAGTTTCGAATTGCTGCTGGACTCTGTGAAACTAGCAAAGATGGGTTTAATTCAGTTCACATACACAAATAAAAATTAAAAAAACTGTTTATTTTCTTAATTCTGTGTCAAATATTGACATAAAGAACAACTATGTAACCATTCAGTATACAGTCTAATGAATCCACAACTCAATTTCGAAATGCTGCTGACCATGAAAAAACAAGAGAGGATGGGTTTAATTCGATTCCCATATTCCAGTTGATTAGAAGAGGAGTCTAAATGCTGGTTATTTTTGGGGAAAGTTTTTTGGTTTTTCCTTTTAAATTTGGTTTTGAATATATAAATATATTCAATAGCTTTGAATATCTAAATACCCAGGTCATTCAAATTTATGTAAGTTCAAAGAATTCTTCTCTCAAATTCCGTCAAATTCCTACTAGAAAACGCAATGGCACTTGTTTAGACTACTCTATTAAAATAAGTACAAATATCTGAAAAGCAAAGCCGGTTAGACTACTCTAAACGAGGAAATCATATATATCTAGAAAGCAAAGCTAGAAGAAAGGATCCATGTAACATGTCCTGAATAAAGATATGCTCCACACTTTGAGAAACATAAGCTTAAGAATGACAGTATCTTCATATTACCAGTTCAGTACTTGGGGAAAACCGAAAAACTTAGAATGACAGTTAACCAGACAAAGTTACATATGCCCCATCATTCAAAAATACTTTCATGAACATAGACAACTATTTCCAGCCGACCTAAGTAGCCCTAAATTCATTTCATATTATAATTAGCCCCCTGTTTATTTAAACTCTTCTCATAAATATGATATGTTATACTATGGAGAAAATTCAGCTACGAGCCACTTTGGCCACCTACCAACCACAACATTGGGGAATCATACACAACTGATTTTGGCAATAGTGCAAGGCATTTAGATCCAACCAAAACAGAACCATCCGTCAAAACACAACCGAACTCCCTGCGGTGTTAACTCTTGGCAAAAAATGTAACCTAGGTGGTTTCTAGATTCGCATTAAAACTCATGCGATCAAGGCACTACCAGATCCTAAAACAATCTCATACAATGCAATCTCATATAGTTCGGATAGACAGAGTGAAGATGTTTAGGCTCTAAAAAGTGCCTGCAAAAAGTCACTATTTCCAGATTGCACGAGGGATGCATTTGGTAAAATAAAACGTGTAAAAATCATGATTTCCCGATCGCAAGAGAGATGTTTTTGGTAAAAGATAAAAGCCTGCCCCCAATCAGTTTTCTAGACCCGGAATAATCTACACATGTGACTTCAAATCCTATCTACATGCATAATATAAATATATGTATGTTCTGATCTGCCACATACGTGATGCATAATATAAATATATGTCCTAAGTTTCACCATTTAAAAGCAAAACAAAAAAACAACTTCAAGTGCATGTTTACCCAGCTCTTCAAAACTGCACATATTGTGTGGGTAAAAAATTCTACTACGAATTTTTATTGTTCCCACTCTAATCTATCGTGGTTAATGGACTATGAACAAGAAAAATCACAAGCTACAAATTAATTTTCTCTTTCAGTGAAACTCAAATGGAACCATTCAATATGAAGAGCTTATTCATTATCAATGTAATCAACACTCTATCAATTCAATGCACATGCAGCAACAACGTCATCCAACCCTCCCAATGCTATGTCAATAGTTTAGTACGTCAATATCTACAAACGGAGGAAGCCAATACCCAAATATTCTCTAGGTAAAAACAAAGATTAGATACCCAAACCCAACTAGATCGAAAATTGGTTCTCAACGTTTTTGAAATACATGCAATGTTGTGTGAGATTTTCTAAGGATAACAAATTCATTATAAATTTTTAAGAAGTTCATCCACTTCCATAACTGCACTTGAGTGGCAAATCACAATGATTTGATTATAAATTTAAAGCAACCAGAACCGCAAGTAACAAACCTATTACTAGGTATGGAAATTCGCAAAGATTATCCTAACATGGCTACTAGTTGCAAAATTTGTTCGTGAAAGAAGGTGCAAAGCCGCTTGTCCGCATCGGGCAAGGAGTCTCAGATGGAAAGGAGCCTGCCTCCTGGTCCATAATTTATTGAGTACTTGAGCTCCCTTTTCAAACATATGACTTACCCAATATTGTAATCATCGTTGATTCAATTACAGATTCACTTAGTCCATATGCCCTCTCCGGATTCATTTGAAAGGGTAATCTTCACTTCGATCCAGCAATAGAGTGCTTTAGTTCACAGTAAATCTTTTCGGGACCTTAGAATTGGGAACCTAGAGATTGTTAATGAGTACCATCACTTGTTCCTCAATATCTTCGCTGCCCCTTTTGTATAGAAGAAATTGAGCTGGAGTGTTTTTAAATTCATTTGTGAAACCTTATTTCATTTCGTTCGCAAGTTCTAGCTATTGGTAGATTGAGTGAAATCACCTGTTGTTCGCTAATCCCGCCGTACATGTTGGGTTGGGAAAAGCATATAATTTGTACTTTGATCTCTTCTAGGTGCTTCGGCGGAATGAGCTGGGCAGGCCTGGAATTTCAAATTTTTGTTACCTGTCAAATCAAAATTTACAAAATTTTATGACGGTTTTGTGTTTTCCATAACCGTCGGTTTATGTTTTCATCAGATTAATGAGTGTCAATTTTTTTATAAAAAAATTAAAAAATATATTTAATAAATCAAAATGTTATAAAATTTGATAAAATCTTTCTTTTAAAAAAACTTATGTTTTCATCTTTCTCTTATGATATTAAAATTACCAATATATTTAGGTAAATATTATTATATTCTATTTCAAATCAACATTTTCAATCCTTAATTTCTTGGAATTCCTGAATTCTTGATGTGAAATGAAGAAGAACCGTTTGCCATAACCCAACAATGCTTCTAAGTATGAGTCTGATTCTGCTGCCCTTGCTTTCCTCATATTTCAATTCTTCAGGGCTTCTCTTAATCTCCACCTTATACTTTGTCAAGATATATTCGATGGAAGAATGGAGTTGGACGCTATAAATTATATTGTAGTTGTCAATATTAGATTGTAGAAAGTTCTATTCCCTAAAATTTAATATGTAGGGAGAATGCTTATCATATAAATTTAATTTGATTTATTTAATTTAAGAATATTAAGAGAAGATGTTTATCATATAAATTTAATTGATCGGTTTTAAAAACAGTCTATCTTCTATTGAAAAAAGTTACTGCTGCAGTCTTTATATGTATATAAATTTTAAATTTGTAAATATGAAAGTAAATTTTGCTAACTTTATTTCGACTATGCACTTCCGATCACTTGCTTTTACAATCGAAAGTTCCCCAGAAAATTTTTAAATAATAGCTTCCATTCAGTCGGTGAAAAAATAACATCAAAGTAAATTTAACTTTTAAATAATACCTTCCATTCAGTCCGTGAACAAATAACATCAAGAATTTTATGAGATGACTTTGGACTTGGGAGTAAAAATAAATGGCGTAAACATGAACAACACAATTTGACAGGCTGATAATACCATGCAACTGAGTTGTTGTGCTCATCACTCACTGCACATAATACTTCCCAACAACAGAACATGAAGATAGGCTAATCATCCAAATTTTAATAACCTTCAGGAACAATGAATATATCCAGTGTTATATATACAGGCGCGACAAATACTAGAAACCCAATTCAGATTTGCATCCATACCCAACCCATAAATTATGACGGGAGGCCTAACTTAATACCTGTCTATGAGACAAACAGACAGGTATTTTCCAATTTGCAATCAAACATTTAATACAAGAGTTGTCACAAAATGTATTTTCCAGCTTGTAAAACAATGTCAATATTTGCTATGCAGATGTAGGTGGCCACTGGAAACTGACAACTATCCATACAATCATCTTGCTTGATGTGATAATAAATAAACGTTGTGTAAAAAGACAATAGTTTTATCACTTAATTGATTACTTGCAAATTGAAATTCTACATTCATTTTAGACTCAGCACTCTAGTATTATAGACTAAGTCACCATTTCAATCAACATTATCTTCTGTGTTTTCATTCTTCCCCTAAGTTAAAACTGGATAATCTTTTCAACTAAACTAAGAGGAATTGATGTAGATAGTTGAAGAAAGAAACTACTCTTTAAGTGTAACTATTCATACTTATCCGTAATAATATGTAGCTTTAATAATTAACTATTATATAATATTTAAATAAAGTACAATGGTAATCTGCATGTATTTTAGGTTAGGGTTAAAATTGACTTTATCATAAAAGACATGCTTTCTTTTTCTCTATAAAGGTATTACATAAACAAAAGATTTAAAGAAAAACCTATAATATATTTATTGTTATCCAGAAATCTTTAAATTTTTACACAAGAAATCTTTTCTCCCACAAACAAATAGCTAACGCACATATATGAGGTAACTTATATCAATGCTCCACATGCTACCGCATCTGGTGCACAACCTGCCCGTACCATCCTATTCCAAACATCATAAGCATTCCGCACTCTCTCTACCTTATACAAACCATCAATGATTGTTGCGTAAGTCACAACATCACGACTGCACCCACTCTCACCCATTTGATCCAAAATCTCCAGTGCTTTATCTAATTTCTTGCTATGACAGAAGCATCGAATACTTATATTATAAGTGAAGATATCTAAAGTATGACCTCTTCTACTCATGTCACTGTAAAGCTCACAAGCAAATTCCAAATCATTTGCTTGCAAAGCGCACGGAAAAACTTTGAATAGGTTAAAAGAATCAATGAAAAGCCATCTTGCACCATCTGCAAATAAATTTTCTTCGCCAACTCAAGTTGGCTGTGCTGAATGAGAACACCAATAAACTGATTATAATCTATACCAAAATCTCTACAACCCGAGTGGATCATCCGATAAAATATCTCGGTTGTTGTCTCTAATAACCCGGCCCGAACATAGCTGGCAATAAGAAGCCTAAAAATGGACCTGTGAATTTCAAATCCTACAGCATCCATCTCTTCCAGAACTCGCGACAGTAAATCGAACTGTTTCCCGTCTGTTAGGGCTTTAATGATGGTCTTATAAGTAAATTAATCGTGCTTATATCCTTTTCTTGTCGTGGCCCAACCAAAAAAGGAGAAGGCCAAATCCACATTGTCTTGAACCTTCAATACCTGATTCACAATGTAAGGATTCAAGTCTATATTTAACTTTTCAAGCTCATTTTCAACCTCTGGGCACCACTCTCCGTGCCTGAGGACTTTGCATATATGCAAAGCAGACTGTCCCAATTTGCAATCAAACATTTAATACAAGAGTTGTCACAAAATGTATTTTCTGTCAATATTTGCTATGCAGATGTAGGTGGCCACTGGCAACTGACAACTATCCATACAGTCATCTTGCTTGATGTGATAATAAATAAACGTTGTGCAAAAAGACAATAGTTTTATCACTTAATTGATTACTTGCAAATTGAAAATATACATTCATTTTAGACTCAACACTCTAGTATTATAGACTAAGTCACCATTTCAATCAACATTATGTTCTGTGTTTTCATTCTTCCCCTAAGTTAAAACTGGATAATCTTTTCAACTAAACTAAGAGGAATTGATGTAGATAGTTGAAGAAAGAAACTACTCTCTAAGTGTAACTATTCATACTTATCCGTAATAATATGTAGCTTTAATAATTAACTATTATATAATATTTAAATAAAGTACAATGGTAATCTGCATGTATTTTAGGTTAGGGTTAAAATTGACTTTATCATAAAAGACATGCTTTCTTTTTCTCTATAAAGGTATTACATAAACAAAAGATTTAAAGAAAAACCTATAATATATTTATTGTTATCCAGAAACATGGTACTAAGAATTAATAAAAAAATAGTCTAGTAGATTATATAGATATACAAAGTGGGTGGCTATGATGATTAAGATTATCTATATTATTTTAGGAGGTTATATGTTTAAATATAAAGAAGTTAAAATGGTGTCTCAGTCCCATAAATAAACGGTATCATACACCAAATTGGTGTTTTTTTTGTAGGAGGTCATAAATTCTTTTTCTGATTAAATTTTTACACAAGAAATCTTTTCTCCCACAAACAAATAGCTAACACACATATATGAGGTAACTTATATCCTCTTAAACCTAAATTAAACCCACCCAATTATATAAAAAAGTGTTACTTGGGTAAACAAGGGAGTCTCATACACCAACAAGATAGCTAACCGACATATATGAGGTAACTTGTATCCTTTTAAACCTAAATTAAACCCACCCAATTCTTTGGATTAAAAAAGGATCTGATATATGACCTGACATGTAACGTCTTTAAAAAAAATTAACCCCAGCAGATTATCTATAAATACTGTTTAAATTTATTGGTTTCAAACACGTTGAGACACGTTGAACTTCTTCCGAAGCTCTATCATTTTCTGAGCGTGTTGTTATCTCAATAACATTCTTACTGTACTCAGTTTTAAGGGGACGAGAAAAATGGCAGCAAAGAATTCCATAGTGTTTCACGCTCTTTCATATTTGTCACAGGTAAACACTTTATATTTTGTTTATCATCTAAAGCAATCCTTCCGCTATGTAAACAACGCAAAGGTCAAGGTAAATTACCATGAATTTTGCAAGGGCTTTATAGAAGCTCTCCGAAGGGATGTACTCCCAAGTATTATTATAGCATGTTTGAAAGATTTGCTTTCCATTTTTTGTCCCTCTGGTGAACACCCAACCCGTCTATTCCTCACAGTTCTTAGTGGTTTGGCTGTGTTGAACCCAACATTTGCTCATGATTATGAAGCAAGGAGATTAGCGGCTAATTTGTTCAATGACTTGATACTTTCAGGATCATTTACTGTAAATGCGAATGTAGTTATTATTCTATCTAGAATTTTTGAGTTTAAATTGGAAGAGTTGAGAGAAGAATTACAGAAAGTGACATTTGTGTCTGAGAAGTTTCAGGGATTAAAAAAATTGATTCTAAAGCTTATAAGATCTCATCATTTCTGTACTGCTGCGTCTGTTATAAAGCGATTAGGCAGTTCTTGGGAGGAATTTTTGGAGCCTATGGTTGATGCTAAACAGTATCAATTAGCAGAAAAATGGGCTACTTCATACCACACTGAGAATAATACGATTTCCTTACTTATAAGATGTTACCAGAGGAGGAAGTGGTGGACTAATGTAAAGAATATGGCAAAAAAGTATAAGCTCTCATCAGAATTTGCAGATGGTATTTATCAGTACACTGAACGTTTGATGACCAAGCTTGCTAAGAAAGGATGTTGGGCCCAAGCATTAAGTATTGTGGTGATGTTGAAACCAAGGATGATGGAAATGAGAGTCTCGTCGTAGTTTCTCGTGGAAGAGGGAGAATCATTCACTAAGTCTTCTCCTTTCCAGTGTAAATTGAAAGATACAGACAGGTGGGTCAGCCTCAGGCAGTGAGCTTCTGTTGTCATTAGGTAGTAATAGTGGTACCACAGAAGCATCCATCTTCAAGCAAGTGTGATGGAAGGCCTGTCTTGTCAGTGAATGCGAGTCGGTGCAATAGCTCTAAGCCGGTACAAGGCTGGCTGTTTGGGGAATTCCAAAGGTAAGTAGTAATGACTGCTTTTTATTACAATTTATTTCAATATTGATGAACTAGTTCTAATTAGTGCAACAACTTGTAGTTAAACCTAGCCTGTAGACCTATTTTTTTATTTTCTTTTTATTTCCGGGGACTCAAGGTAGAGCCCCTCCAAGTTCTCCTCCATCGTGTCTCTCTGTGCCTATCCATTGAAGAGGGAGTCTCGGCCGATAGGCACCGGTGGGGAGGATCTATCTATCGGAGGAATGAATCGCTTAAGAGATAAACTATTAGACCCGGGATGGCACAGCTGGGGAGTCTTTATTCCTGCTTTATCGGACAAGGAAAGCACGAAGATCACACCCTCCCGCACCGGAACAACGGATAAGAGGAAACCCAAAACGAACGAAGATTGAAAGGTTTCGCATCTTCTAACGCAAGCTAAGAAAGGACGTTGGGCCCAAGCATTAAGTATTGTGGTGATGTTGAAACCAAGGATGATGGAAATGAGAACTTTAGGACAAGGTTTTTTCAGCGCCTTGAAGAATTGGCGCTTGAACTAACCAATTTAAAAATATTTTAGTTATGTGAACCAGTTTCTGCAGAGGGAGAGGCTAACTTTTTGAAATTACAAGACATAGGTGTTTCAGTAGAAAATGAGGTTATAATGATTGATACAATAAAAGGACTAGCTCAGGCTTTCGATCATTTTTCTGAGGATGAAGTTAATGTGATTGGAATAGATTCTGAGTGGGTGTTTGGGCCAAGAAGGGTTTCGATATCAGAGATTGCTACTGCAAAAAAGGTTTTTATATTTGAGATGGTGAATTTATTTAACAAAGAACCAAGTGCACTGGACTTGTGCCTTAAAGCTATATTTCATTCAAATAGCATTTTGAAGTTAGGGTATGCTTTGCACTCTGACCTAAAGCGTCTTTCTGATTCCTATGGAGAGCTGGAGTGTTTTGGCTACTGTGAAGCGCCTAAATTAGACCTTCAAAAGGTTTTTCCATCTGTTCCAGGGGGGCTTTCCGACCTTGCAAAGACTGTGCTGGGAAGTGCTTTAAACAAAAGTATTAGGATGAGTGACTGGAGGGAGCGTCCCTTGAGAAATAGTCAGGTACACTAAATATAAATCCATGCTATGGTATAACAACCACTACAAAGTATAATAACTAGTACAAACCTCTAAAAACTGATAAAGTTTGAAATAAGAACATACAAACTACAAAACATTGCTACGAAATTTATATGGGAATGTTCAGATCAAAATTTTCAAGCATACAATAGACTCGCAGATATCTCCAGTAACTGAAATATGCAACCTCTTATAACTTGAATAAGGCACAAAAATACCCATACCCCATGGGCCTTGTACAAAATCCAGATACTGAACTAAATGCACGAGAATGATAGGAATTTGTAGGACGAGGAGTACCTGAAGTTCTAATTTACAGGAGGATGATTCAGCTGCTCCAGCTGCTCGCAATAGGATTCAGGTTCTAATTTGCAGAGGACAAGAACAATGTTTCAGCAGCTCCAGCTAGGAATTTACAGAAAGAGAATGATAGGAATTTGCAGGACGAGAATGAGGACCAGGTCTCTTGGCATTTTGTAATGGACTGCACTGCCTTGAATGCAGGTAGATGGGCGTTGAATGCGGGTAGATGGGCGTTGAACCTTGAGGATATGGCGGCAGCGAGACTGTGTACGATGAGATCTCGAGGATATCGCTGCAGCTGGCTCATGATCAACCTGCAGGTTCGATGGGACTGTCAAAAATTCAAAATTTCATAAAAGATATTTTCAATTTTAAAATATTCATTCAATTATTTCAAACCCGCTTCATTAACTGCCTCTTTCCCACGCTGCTGAGATAAAGATGACTGCTTATATAAAGATGAGGAGCTATCCATGTAAACTATGCATGAGATACATTATGAACTAGGCACATCATGAGAAGTTGGACCATGCGATCACATCATCATAAATTAGTATCAGCCCACATCGTATAATAAGAGCAAGTACGTATTTATCCGTGAGATAACATAAAATATATATTATTAAATTTATTATATAAAATTATAGTAATATCCATATGTAATATAAAACAAACCTAAGGATGTTAATGTTTTGTAAAACAGACCTAAGTTATACAAATTATAAAAAATTAAAAATAAATGTAAAGACTTGAGAATTAAAAGCTTCTCAAAATATGATAAAAGTATTTAATAAATAGAATATGAAGAGATGTGTCAAATTATTTATAAAAATAATATTAAGGTTCAAAACATGTAAATTTACACACTTAACCATGTAAATTGTGGTGAGTTGTTGTTGGGATTAAACTATGTATATACATTTTGAAATGCAACACTATAAAACTATGTAAGATAAAACAAAGTGAAGATGTGGGTGGAATATTTCAATGAAATGCAAAAAGATATGACAAACATTATGCCTTAAAAGAGAAACATTTAACACCATTGTAAACATGGAGGGCACTTTCTATGTAACCCCATTTAGAATCTATTACAAGAAATCAAAATTGACTTTGACTTGTGAATACATATTCTTTATTTTTTACATTAAAATTTAAGAAATCAACTATACATCTTAATACGATTTCAATGATTCCCATCAATGTATATGAAAATAGATACATCTTAATACGGCAATTATTTCCTATACCTACTTATGAATGTATATGAATTCTTAGAAATCGAGGCTGTCGACTTGACTCTTTGTACCATTCTAGATGTTTTAGAGAAATCAAGATTACAAGTTGGCTAGTCTTATCCAAAGTCTTATCCTCTGCTTGAAGGTTTGGAGTCTAGTGGAAGTTAGAGTCCTTTTGATGTGTAAATCTTACTTGATTCTTTAATGCATATGGACTTGAGCATCTATCTAATCAATTACATGTTGAATTTACATGAAAAGACATGGTCTTTCTTGGCTGGTTGGTAGTGGGCATTGGAAATCAAGATTGGCTGGCTAGTCCATGTTTCAAAGTCTTATCCTCGTGCTTTAGGGTGTGGAGTCTAGTGGGGCTCACTTCTTCCATGTAGTAATTGAGTATTTTTCTTTTTAAAGCTGACCTTTCTATTAATGCGTGTCCGTAGACCATATGCAGTTGATGATAATGAAGAATGATGATGATGACCACGATGATGATGAACAATGATGATGATGATGATGACGATGATGATGATGATGATGATGAGCATGATGACAATGACCACGACAATGATGATGATGATGATGATATTGAGCATGATGACTATGATGATGATGATGATAATGATGATGATGATGATGATGATGATGACCACGATGAAAATGAAGAATGATGATGATGATGATGACCACGATGCTGTAGTTTGTGTAAACGATTTAAACTCTGTGTTCTAATTTCTAACTAGACTGGGCTTCAATCATGAACGGATATCTAAATGCATATCATCAGCAGTTTTATTGCTTCATCCAGAACTGAATATTCATGGCTATACTGGCAACCACAAGATTAAATACTTCATCTCTACACTATTAACCAACAAACCTCCAACGATTTGGTAAAAATAATGGCAAGAACAGATCCGTGTTAACAATGATTCAGGAATTTGTTTTGTTAGGTTTGGTTCTACTATGTAACATGATTGAACTATACACTATAATGTGCTTTAATGGATATAGCTTGGCCTCCCAAGGGTATAATCTATTCATATTGCCAGCCAGGACTTTGCATAGAACTCATAGGCAACAACTCGTAAAGAGTTTCAGTGAACTTAATTATATGATGTAGGATGTAGGATGTAGGATGTGAGAGAAAGAAAAACCGTCAACTCCCTTAACTGTCCCTAGGCAGAGTTGTCGCTCCAAGCCTTTATAGATTTTTGGCTCCGACTATCATCCTAATTATCTATCTATTCAGTCATCTAAACAGAGAAGGTTGAAACATGTATATCTAAACTATTACCATGCTCGATTACGTGACAGAATATTAGAGTTAATTCTTCCCCAACTCTTAGCTCCATTTAAACAGTGAAATTGAAATGCT
>LPNX010997862.1:71559-149348 GCA_001517045.1 Pseudotsuga menziesii | reverse complement strand
CATTCCCTTACAAACTTATGCGAAGAAGGTTATCCTCACGGGTTTTTGAATTTTAAACCTATTTAGTTCTTAAATTTGCGTCTTTTGAATGTAAAAGAATATATCTGTAATGTTATACTAACATTTAATTCATAAAAATGACATGCATTTATCTTTGTTGCTATTATTCGAAAACTTTAGCTATCCCCTCATTGAATTCTTCTTGTATGCCTAACTTTTCAGTTTTCAACAAATTCACAAGGCTCTAATAACTTGGAATATAATGTAGTGAGCCTCCTTCTCAATTTGATGGTATATATATGCTTTTCTAGGTATTTGGGCTAGTTTTGCAATTAAGTGAGCCACCTGCTCTGTTCCTCTTTCTAGGGAACATGACCACAATTTTAGGGATGTTTCCTCCTGCAACAACTAGAAAGTGAATGATATTGCTTCCACTTGTCATTTGGCCTTTTACAACATATCATTCCTCCTAGTGGGTCAATGAACACTCTTCAACAATATCCTTTGGATAGGTGTATCCTCTTTTAATTATTAAAATAATTAAAATATTCAATTACAATCATCTTTGACCATCCTTGGTTGACAACATGAAACTTTACAATAACTTTCAAAAAAATGTTTTTTCTCAAAATAAAATGTTTTTCAGTTCTAGGTGGGTTACACACATCTTTCTGTCCAAAAATAATTCCCAAAATCCAAGTTTGGAAAATCAGGGTTTCTTTGACAAACACTAGGCCAGGTAAATCCAGAACCAGGATCACCTCATCCCCCATGTGTCATCTTTCAAGACACCAAAGGAAGTATTTGATGCTTTGACAAATTAGATGTTTTGAAGGAAAGAACATCAATCAGAAGATGACATTGATGAACCAACTAAAGAATGTGAAGATACCTAACTCAGAGACTATACATTCCTACTTCACAAGGGTTGCTCAAATCAAGGAACAACTTGTAGCAGTTGAAGAAGATGTAGAATAAGGAGTGATTGTGATGACTACCTTGAATGGCCTCCCAATATCATGGGAATCATTCATTCAAGGATTTGTGCAAGAAGGAAGCTGATATATTTCAGCCAATTCTGAGAAGAATGCACAAAAGAAGAAGCTTGACTCGTAACAAGAGAAAAGAAGATGGGAACAACTGAAGATCAAGCTCTCACTGCTCACACTAGGAATAACTATAAGAAGAAGGATAACCACCATCACAACAAGAAGAAGGACACGAAACAAAATAAACTGTTCAAAAAATATCCTTCTAACATCTGATGCTACACTTGTGATTAAAAGGGACACTTTGGAAGAGATTGTCCCAACATGAAGAAGGGACATGATGATCATACCGCCGAAGAAAATGAACCAATAAACAAAAGATTCAAAAGAGAGAAGGATGATTCAGATGATGGGTATGTGCTAATCTCAAAACTCACGGGAACTATCTCACATGGAAGCAATGGTTAACTTGTGGATAGTGGGGAATCTAAACAAATGACAAGATACAAAGAATCATTCGTCAATATGTCAGAGCATGAGTCACCTCATAAGGTGAAACTTGGGGATTATTATGCACACCCCATAAAAGGAAGTTGAGAAGCTTCATACAAGCTAGACTCTGGAAAATATTTAAAGATGAAGGATGTGTTATATGTTCTAGGATTGACGAAGAATATTCTCTCCATTTCTACACTAGATGCAAAGGGAATGAGAGTTGCATTTATTTATGGCCAAGTTCTAATGTAGCCTAAAGGAAAGACAAATAGATAATGCAACAATGATTGGCGAACAAGATAGAGGCATGTACAAACTAAAGGGATAATCTGAACAAGAATTGGTTCATGAGCCAATAGAACCAAGTGAAAACTATGGCACTGAATGCTTGCACATGTGCATTATAGTGCACTAGCAATTGCAAGCAAAGAAGTCTCAGGACTTCCAGAAATCCAAGGAAAGCATGAAGGAATTTGCAAAGGATGTGCATAATGAAAGAATGCAAATAAGACATTTCCAAGCAATGAAAGTAAAGCTAAAGGAATACTGGAGATAGTACACTAAGATGTATGCGGGCCCATGTCTTCCAACTCACTAAGTGGGTATGTGTACTATGTTTCCTTTATAGATGATTTATC
This sequence comes from Pseudotsuga menziesii, assembly GCA_001517045.1. Taxonomy (NCBI): domain Eukaryota; kingdom Viridiplantae; phylum Streptophyta; class Pinopsida; order Pinales; family Pinaceae; genus Pseudotsuga; species Pseudotsuga menziesii. The sequence continues at coordinate 147,226 of LPNX010997862.1, read as the reverse complement.
ATGTAAGAATTGGATATATTTACTGAAAGGGAAAAATGAAGTATTCGGTAAGTTCAAGGAATACAAATCTTTGGTCAAGAACCACACTGAAAGGAATATCAAGACTCTGCAGATGGATACTGACAGAGAATTCTCCTAGGAATAATTCGAGGAACAACACAAAGAGTCTGGGATTAAGAGGGATTTAAGCACTCCATACAATTCTTAGCATAGTGGTGTTGCAGAGTGAAAGGCCCAAAACATAATGGAAGCAACGAAAGCAATGCTAAATGACCAAGATCTTCCAATGCACCTTTGGGAAGAAGCAACAGGGACAAATGTGTATGTATAGAATTGTACTCCTCATCAAGTACTTGAAAATAAGACTCTTGAAGAGGATTTCTCAGGAGAAAAACAAGAAGTCAACCATCTTAGAGTATTTGGGTTCCCAATGTACATACATATCCCAAAGGATAAGAGGAAAATTATTGATCCTTCTAAGAGGAAGGGTATATTCATAGGATATAGTGATACATCAAAGGCCTATCAAATAAACTTCCCAAGATTCAAGAAGATTGACATCAGTAGAGATGTAACATTTAATGAGGACTTGTAATACTCTAGATCCAAGGGCTACCTATTGAATAGGTTAAGGAACCTGAAGGAACAAGAATCCAAGATACGACAATGGAATTGGAAATTCCAAAAGACCATGAATATCATGACATGGAAGAACCACAAGATCCCGTAGAGACACTTCATGAGAAGGACTCCAACAAGAGGAAGCCAACATGGGAATGTGAGATAATACAAGATGCAGAAAGGTATTGAACTCTAGAAAGGATGCATAGAGAAAGGAAAAGGACAAAAACTTATAACAACTCTATGGCCCTGCTGTGTGACATCATTGACAAGGACCCTTACAACTATGAAGAGGATGTAGAAAATAAAGAATGGAAGGATGCCATGATTGAGGAGTATTAGTCGATTATGAAGAATGATGCCTGGGAGATAGTTCCGAGACCAGAAAGGAAGTTTGTCATGAATTAGAAGTGGATCTACAAGATAAAGCATGCTACAGATGGTAGCATCGATAAATACAAGACAAGATTCAAGAAATACAAGACAAGATTCGTGGCATGAGGCTTCTCACATAAAGAAGGAATAGACTATGAGGAGACATTTGCACACATAACAAGGTACACTTCCATTATATCTATACTTGTATTGGCTGAAATTATGAGATGGGAGATACCCCAAATGGACATCAAGGAAAAAATATTGAATGGTGTAGTCGAGGAGGAAGTGTACGTAGAACAACCACTGGGATTTGAAACACATGATAGGAAGACTCATGTGTGAAAATTGAATAAGGTATTGTATGGGTTGAAATAGACATCGAGGACATGGTATGACATGATGGATAGCTTCCTGATGAGCCTAGGATTTACTAAGAGTAAAGCGGATTCCGACCTTTACTTCAAGGTTGAAGGCAGAAGACCAGTGATGCTCCTACTATATGTCGATGACCTATTCTTGATGGGAGAGGAAAAATTCATTGAAGATGCAAAGGGGAGACTTGCTACTCAGTTTGAGATGAACAACCTAGGTATGATGCACTAATTCTTAGGCATGGAGGTGTGGCCACAAGCAAATGGGATTTTCCTTGGTCAAGGAAAGTATGCAATGGATGTTCTGAAGAGATTCAGAATGCTGGACTGCAAGGCGACAACCACGCCTATAGAGTTGAACTTGATGCTTCTGTGTGATACTTCATTAGAGTTGGTTGATGCCATGATGTATCGTCAGATGATTGGCTCATTGATGTACATGATGGATACGGGACTAGACATATTCTTTTCCATGAACACCCTGAGCGATTCCCTGATAGATTCGAGACATGTTCACTTGGTTGCTGCAAAGCATGTATTGATGCACCTAAAGGGTGCAATGGATTATGGGATTAAGTACGATGGAAATAATAATATTAGCCTGCATGATTATGTTGATTTGGATTGGGTAGGTAGTGCCACTGATATGAAGAGCACTTCAGGTTGCTGCTTCAGCTTGGGATCTGGCATGATCTCCTAGTTTAGAAGGAAGGAGTTCTACATGGCACTAAGTACAGTCGAGGAAGAGTATGTTACCGATTTCATAGCTAGTTGTGAGGAATAATGGGTGTGAAAACTACTAACTTATTTGTTTGATATGTAGATAGATGCGACTTATATCTTTTGCGACAACCAGAGTTGCGTGAAGTTATCGGAGGACCCAGTGTTCCATGAAAAGTCGAAGCACATCGAGATCAAGTTCCACTATATCAGGGATATGGTGCAGAGAGGAGCAGTGAAGCTCCAGTACATGGAAACAAACGAGAAAATAGTTGATGTATTAACCAAGCCTCTAGCTAGAGTGAAGTTTGAGTACTTCAGAGAAATACTTGGTGTGAACTAGAACGAGACCCATCAAAAAAGGGAGTGATGAGTTCTAGCATAATCATAGATACAGGTTGTCTTGGTGATGTAATCAGTATTGTAGGTTGTCCTCAGATGTAATCAATCCTGGCGAAGCTCGTAGGTTATCCTTGGATGTAATTAGTCTTGATCTTATACTAGAAGATGACAAGAGACCATAAGACGCAGATGCCTCAGATCTCTCATGGGAAATGAGACCGATTGTTAGAGTGTAAAATGATTCATGGCGTAGTATGCAGGTTGCTTGGACATAATCAATGATGTAGGTTTTCCTTGGATGTAATTAGTCTTAGTGAAGCTCGTAGGTTATCCCTGGTCGTAATTAGTCCTGGTACAGGTTATCCGAAATGTAAAAGGGGTCCTGGTGTGGTATGAAGGTTGTTCGGATATAATTAGTCATGTAGGTTGTTTGGAGTGTAAAATGGGTCTTGGCGTGGTACAAAGGTTGCTTGGATTTAATAAATAATGGAAGGTTTTTCGAACGAAAAATGTCCTGGATTCAGGTTGCTCAGATGTAATAATTCCTTAAGGTTGACTTGAATGGAAAATATCCTAGCATGGTACACATGTTGTTCAGTAGTAATCAATCCTTGTATGTGTGTTTTCCCATGTTGGAGATGATAAGATCATAAGGCACTTGGTGTGCACTTAGGCAATTCTCCTATGTTGGTAGAATGCACGTTGATCGTAGAGAGACGTAATGCACTTGGTGTGCTCCTAGGCGATTCTCGCATAGTGGTAGATGTAGTTTGTAAAATATCTTTGCATGTTCCTATGTTGGTATAACGTAGGTGGTCTGCATCTGGGCCGTGCTCTTTGTAATCTGTGTGTTTTGTTTTGTGTAGGACAAAGAGATGATCTAGATATGATGAGATAATGGTAGGAGATGCAAGTTATTTCAATGGAAATGTAAAGAATGGTCCTTCACTGTACCTATGCGATGGTTTTCTCATAGATATGATGCAGACCTAGATGAGGACTAGGCATACACCCAACATTAAAAAGAGTCGACTTTGTAGAAACTTCCAATGAAAGATAGTACCATTCAATGATCAATAATAATATGACTATGGAAACAACTATGACGATGACTCCATGATGATGAGCGTACTGGATTTGTTGATGGTTATGGAGAGAGAGAGAGAATGCCTTCCTAGTTAAGAGGGAGTGTTGATGTATTTGTAACTTAGCAATATATTTTGATCTATATTATCACTATATGTTGTTGTACCCCCATTATATATATGTTTTCATCCTTTCAGGATGCCATTATTATGTATGGACCTTGATGTACAACCTCCGTTGTAATTCGAGGCAATAGTCCCTAGTGTAACATCATGTAATGTGTTTTTGGATTCTCTCTAGGAGAATTCAACCATGTTAGTGTAATAGGTCAGCCCCAGTCATGTATTAGGTCAATCACTTGAAAGGTATAAATAGGTAGGTACCCTCCATCATTTATACACACTTACATTCACTCAAGTTCGCATGAGGAGAGAGAGAGAGATAAGAAGGAGAGATATATAGTTGTGGGCGACTTCTTGTTATTGGGTTTCATCATCTTGTGATTTCGTATTTGTGATAGAACTATAGGAGGAATATTGTGAGGTTTTCTCCTTTATGGTTTCCCTGGTGAAAATGTTTGTGTCTTGTTTATCTACTCTATCTTGTGTATCTAGTTGTACTTGTTATTCTTTCAGATAAAGATCCTAATCAAGATAATTAGATTAGAAAAAATAACAGGCATAACTGTTGTGAGGCTTGATATGACACACAAGATAGAATGTGGATGGTAGACTAATACTTGAGATAAAAATTCTGTGATAAAAGCACATAGCATATTTTCCACACAAACACCCAGGACAAGACACTCGATGGAATATACACCAGTACTCAGACCACGATCAGTAGAAGCATACTACGATGATTGGAAATGTAAACATCCGTGAATTCACATAGGAAATCCACCAATGCTAACACAATGGATCTTGGTAGACTACTAGCAGAAGTAAAAAAATCCTAACCAATATCGACAGAGAATGAAACGAATGTTTAGAGAATAAAAGAGATGAACAACTGAGGACCATGTTGGAGAGAAAAAGAAAAAACACAGAACATCTGCATTATCATGGCAAGGCGATAGAGATCCCAGTCTTGACACCATATTGTTGAGAGGAATGATTGGTAGAACACATGCCAATGAACAATGAACTAGATGGATCAATGCATAGGAAAATATTAATTGAAGTCGATATCATGCAAAGCAAATAAATGAGCCTCCTGTTACAGAAAAAACCCAATATTTTTCGTCGGATACAGGTTGGAAATGTTACCCCATTCATTCATATTGTTGTCTATTAGGCCATGTGGTTGAGAAGGATGATGAGGAAAATCTCCTATCCTTTTCAGTTGAACCGACTACGACTTGTACTTGTTGACTGTTCAAATTCCATTTTTAATAAAAGTATGATTTTGGGCATATCTTGATTTTACTCCACTTTTATCATTAGGCCTTGATTATGTTTTTTCATATTTCTTAACATTATGCAAAAGTTGCGCTATATGTATATTTCAGACTGTAAATAGTTTGTTTATTTCTGTACTAACATGTATATACAAATTCTATTTTTAACCTTTAGTTGTAGGCCCCTTTAACAATGAATAATTAAAAAAAAATAGCCATCTGACACAAATATGAAAAGTCGTTCATTTTATGAATTCAATTTCATTTATTGAGGTGCTTTTAAGCAAACGACTAATCCACTAAGTTTGATGTTTAATCATTAGTATAATTGCATTAATGGGTTCTCATCTTCGATTGCATTAAAAAATTGCAAATCTAAATGTAACGATTGATTTCTTTTTGCGCATCATTTAATGATGTAAATATTTTTTAGGTGTATGGAGAATACAAATTATTACTTTAGTTTTATGCTAACACTAAAAATTCAAATGGTCATCTTCATTTAACTGAAGTTATTGACTTTATAATATTTTGATATTTAGATGCATTTTAAAATTCCAGAATCAAAGAGAATTGAATAATTCCCTTTGGGTAATCAAAATAGCTAATTTAATTTATATTAGCATCATAGTGGATTTAATTATTGATTCATTTTCATGCTAATGCCTAAGGCTTATATTTTATAAAATTTATTGCATTGTGTTGTAATTTCTTGTAAATATTACACATTAATTTCTTTGCACTCAATTAATCAATTTTGCTTTGGGAAATGAATACACACATCGTTAGTTAGATCTCATGTAGATTCATTAATGGACTAATGTTCTCATTTTGAAAGTGTTCTTGTATTTCATAAAGCTAATTCAACCAAACTTTCATTTCAATTATGTACTTAACACCATTGACCAACCCTTTGAACCCTATCTATCCAAGGGCTCTAAACACAACTCAAGATTCCATCCCTCTTCTCTCCCTTGTCCAACCCTTCAAGGGTGTTTACTATGTTGTTTCCAGAATTGTGTCATTTTGAGCATCAATACATACAATCCTATATACTAAATCCATATATCAAGATGTAGCTAATGGATGGGATGCCAATACCAATATTTTTCATATGTATAATTTACTTTCCAAGGCTATAAAAATGGATATCCACTTCGATTATGCAAAAATTCCTCCCAAATATTTTACTGAATGTGAAATCTTTACATTCAACCATGATACAAATTGAAAATCCTTTGAATGGAAAACTAGAAAGGAAGCTTTGTTGAAATAATATAAAGAGTGATTAATCATATGATTATTTTTCTCACAGAAGAACTCATGGGGGGAGTTATCGCATATCCAACTTGCATGGGGTGACAATAACACTTGGACATGATTCATGCAGTAGTTTCCCCACGTTTACTTCGATTGTTGGGTTGTGTTCACTAGGAAACATGAATACCCTACCAAGAGTTGGAAAGAGGGGCTCCTACCTAGCAATGGAGATCAAACCACAAGTGATGCTAGGTGCACAAGGTAAGAATACATGTGTCAAGGTGAACACTCTCGCTCCAGTTTACTTTCTCCCTTTTCTATATAATTTTTACATATCTCTTGGTTAATACTCGTGCATTAGTTTAGTGTCTTTTAAGTTCATTATCTATGTATAAAAAGTCATTGTTCCTTCTAGGATGCAATAAGTCAATGTGTGTAATGGGGTTTGGACACATACATTTTGGATCTTCCTAGATCTATTGGTTAGTGAAGTAAGCTACTTTACTTAAAATTAGTATCAAGAATAAAAAGATTTAAGCCATTATGTGTCTATGTCCTCCATTAAAATACCATATGAAATATATATATCCAAAAAAAATCGAGAATCAAATCAAAATATATATGCTTAAACAATACTTTTAAACATCATTTTTTATAATTCATATTTCTTAATTTTATTATAAAAAAGTTTATCAAACCCTATATAAATTGATCTTATACATTTTATATTATTTATATTCTCAATGATATTAAAGTTGCAACTTTGGTCTTAAATCCCCTTTTATATAAAAATAAAATAAAATATAATATAATAGCTAAGGATCATGTCATAGCCAATAACATGGAATAGTGTGCCCATGATAGATAAGAGTAGCCAAACCACTTCACAATACGAGGTTAGTCAAATAATTATGAGAGTTTAGAGTTCAAAGATTTTGAGATGTTATGTAGAGTTATTAATTAAAATAAAAAATATAATAAAATTGGAATATAATTATTGTTTTATTTTTTTTAATATAATTAATATATATACTTCGTTAAAAGTATAATTAGAATTATATATATTTCTTCATTTTGAAAAACGAAAGATAATATGAAACCAATACCATCTAATATGATATCAATCATTTTAATGAATTATGTGGAAAAGTATTTCTTTTATTATAAAAAGGTAAAAGGGAAAAGTATTTCTTTCGATTATCTCTGCTTTCCTGAAGATGAACGTTCGTTTCATTTTTTTTACATAGAATATTAAGATAAATAATTAGATTAATTGCGTGTAGCAAATTATGATATACATGAAAGATTACACTTCTAATTTTTTTTTTATAATATGTATTAATAATTATTAAAGTTAAAGTTAGGATGTGAGATAAAAAATATTATATTTAGAAATTACAAAATAAGGTAAAAGTATATTTTAAAGAATATTTAAGCTATTGATAAAGTTTTAGATATTGGGTTTGGTATCTTATTATATTTAAATTTATCTAGATTAAGATTTAAATAAGTTTAAAAGCATCTTGATTAAGATTTAAATAATCTTTAGTTAATAGTTCTTTTTTAAAGAAAGGGTTAGTAATAATAATTTTCTTAAATAGTATTAGTTTTATATTTATATTAATTAATTTAATGTTTATTTGGTAAATGCATCTTGATTAAGATTTAAATAACTTTAATACATTTTGATTAAGATTTAAATAAGTTTAGTTAATAGTTTTGTTTTTTAAAGAAAAGATTAATAATAATAGTTTTTTCTTAAATAGTATTTATTTGATATTTATATTAATTAATTTACTGTTTATTTAACAATTATTATTTTATTTAAATAAAATTACGTAGTTTTTGTTTAACTTGCATGGATTGAATTGCATCCTAGCGAGAGTGCCGATTGCACACCCACAGAATTTCCGCGGGATGTGTTTAAATATTATATTGCTTTTCTATAAATACATGCACTGCATTTCCATAAACACCATATACTGTTGGTTCAAGATTGCTCTATATTTGGGTGAACCTAACGTATTCTTTGTGAAAAGATGGCGCAACCTAGGTATCAATTTGTATTTGAAAAGCAGCTCTTCGCTAGTGACACAGGTAGGCTCTGTAGACTCATGATTCCCAAGCACTTTGCTGAAGAAATGTTTAAATTCTACACAGCTGACGAGATTTCCGCGGGTTGTGTTTAAATATTATATTGCTTTTCTATAAATACATGCGCTACATTTCCATAAACACCATATACTGTTGAGTTCAAGATTGGTGCATATTTGGGTGAATCTAACGTATTCTTTGGGAAAAAATCACAATCATTCTGAACATGGCGAAACCTCGGTATCAATTTTTATTTAAAAAGCAGCTCTCCACTAGTGACACAGGTAGGCTCTGCAGACTGATCATTTCCAAGCACTCCGCTGAAGAAATGTTTAAATTCTACACAGTGAAGGATCCGCTTAACGATGAAGGTCTGTCGGTTCGTATATATGATTTGGACGACGGAATAGAAGAGACATTTGCATTCAAATATTGGAACAGTAATGGTACTTGTGGTTTTCTCAAGGGATGGATCAAATTTGTGAGACGAAGAGCACTCAAAACTGGTGATACTGTCAAATTTTGGAGGGACTATGCAAATAGCAGATTTTGCATCACCTGCTACTCCGGGCAGCGAGATGGCCGCTGTGCAGATCAAGAAGACGGCACAGATTCAGATCAAGAAGACCAAGAAGACGGCGCTGATTATCCAGCACCTGGTGCAAATCAAGAAGGCGTTGATCATGTTGGGAGGGCAGCAGCCTCATGCTGTGATACATCGGTCTGCACTTGCCTTCGACTTCGACTTGGTGCAAATCAAGAAGACGTGGGTGTTGGGAGGGCAGCAGCCTCATGCCGTGATACATCGGTCTGCACTTGCCTTCGGCTTCGACTTGGAGGGATTCAAGAAGACGTGGATGTTGGGAGGGCAGCAGCCTCATTTCATACAGGTTGTGGTACATCGGTCTGCACTTGCCTTCAACTTCGACTTGGTGCAAATCAAGAAGACGTGGGTGTTGGGAGGGCAGCAGCCTCATGCTGTGATACCTCGGTCTGCACTTGCCTTCGGCTTCGACTTGGAGGGATTCAAGAAGACGTGGGTGTTGGGAGGGCAGCAGCCTCATTTCATACATGTTGTGATACATCGGTCTGCACTTGCCTTCGACTTCGACTCGGAGGGATGCTGTGATACATTGCGCTCCACATTCCTTCAACCTGACATGTCTTCAACCTGACATGTGACACAGAGCAGATACTATTTCTGTTTGGTCGATGGGATTATGGGATGTTTTAGAATTTTATTATATACAAATAACTATATATATATATATGGAGTTACTAATTATTTTAGACTCAGATTACCATATAGAGTTACTAATTATTTTAGATTCAGATTCAGATTTGGTAATGTAATGTATTTTGAAGTATTTATTAATAATATACCGAAGGATTACTATAAGAAAGATGATTTGAAATGGGAAAAGTCTGGGATTTTATCTCTGCTATAATTTAAAGCATTTAAGACTATACTTAAGAATACCATAAAAGCATTTAAGGCTATAATTAAGATTACAATCAAAGCATTTACTATTATAATTAAGACTAATAAATGTTAGATATTATACTTATTTAATTAAAAAATCTATTTATGCAATTATACATGAAATATTTGTTTGTATGTTTGAAAGCTATTTAAAGTGTATGTACTTTTCTTTAAACATTAAGTAAGAACGTGTATTATAATGAAATAGGATTTGAAGCTAAGTGGGGAGAATCACATTTTTTCTTTCTACCATTGAAATCATATATATATATAAACAAATTACACTTTTATTAATGACAAAAAATATATATTTTATAATTACATTTAAGTTAAAAAAAATTATAGAAAATTTATGGCTTATCCGCCATATAAACTAGCACACCCACAAAGTTTGTGGTCGATAGAGATCAAATGGTTGAGAGATAGTTATGGAATGGAAGACACTTTGGAAACACTATTTTATTCACAATATTTGCTAGTTAAACTAGGTTAACAATGAGTTATCCATGCTTAGCTACATGTTATCACCCACATTCTTCTTGTTATCCATTTATCAACTATCACTTATTTTTTATATTATTTTTCTTTTTATCTCGCATTATGGTCCATGAATTGTTGGTTATCCATTCATGAGCTATGAGTTATCCATGCATTATACATTCATCAACTAGCTACCGGTTATTGTTTTTTTTTGTAAATAAAACTTGCATTACTTTACAGGATCACAATTACAAAGCAAAATACATCTAAAGCAGCCCCAAAACCATGGAGGCTTCGACCCAATCTGACAGAACCCTGTCCGGAACCAGACTTGGTCTGTTTTGCCAAAAAAATACAAAGACTTTCCATGTCTTCCAGTCCCCTCTTTTACAACCAGTCCTATGATAATTCTGAACAAAGTTAGAGAGCTTTCCATCCCATATCAAAACGGACTTGCTATAGAGCCTATACCCTCGAGAATCCCTATTAACTACATGGTTCCCATTGCTACTACTACGACGACTACCTAAGCAACTTATAACAAAACTTAAATCCTGAAAAGACACAGACATTGAGGGGGAATCAGACCCGGCAAGGACGAGAAGGACCCCAACGGGTCACAATAGCCGAAGGGAATGCCGCAACTGCTTGCTGGGAACCTGTCATGCGTGTCGCCACCACTTGCTAGGAGCCATCCATGTTCAGGGAGCTCGCTGGACCTCCTTCTTCCATTGGGCCGCCTCCGTTGTCCCTCTCCTAGGGCCGAGCAAACTCCAGGGCTCGACGATCAACAGGGTGGAAAGGGAAACCCAACTGGGCCGCGAGGATGTTGATTTTCTGGTTCATAGTGTGGCATTCGCTGTTGTTTTCTTTCCAGAAGGGAACTGGTTCCATGTCCCCATCTCTCTTAGCTTCCTGCATCGCCAAGGAATGACCCACCAGGTGGATCATCACCCAGTAAGTCATTCGCATGCGGTCATAGGTGGAGGCTCGACCTGCCGTGTTCCCAGGGTCCAGAACCCATTCCGCCACCTCTGCATGAAGACATTCCCACGGCATAGCTTTCACCTCGGCCCATAACTCCTTGACCACCCTTTCCACCTCTCTGCAAATACTAAGCTGAATGTGCTCCTTGAAAAGCTCAGCCTCCTCCTGAGCTTGGAGCTAAGCTTGAGTGGTTTTTTCAGGTCTGACACATGATTTCTTTCTCTTTTACAGCAGAATGGCCATACGCTTCCTCGGGATCACCATCCCTCCTGAATTTCTGCTTGGGGGCCATAGTGTCAATCTGTGAATGGGAAGAGAGCGACAGGAAGCGACGCTGAGAAACACCCATAGAAGAAAACACCAAGGCACAGCATAGGGTGGGAATAGGATACAAAATCCTGAACTCTATGTGTCGATACTCAGTGGAATGAGGCCCAAACCTTTCAGGATAATATAGAGGGGCGCTCGTGGGAGCACTCCCATCCCTGACCTTAGCATGCATCAGGCATATCATAAGAACGAGAGCCTTCATACTAGAGACCAAATTGTATTACTTGTGGTAATTATGATCCCAGTCCGACCAATGACCCCTTCGCATGGTGCCAATCTTATCAATTCTAGTGAAATGAAATGAAATAATGGTGCAGTACAGCCACTAGAGCCAGTGGGCATTTAAACCAGCATGACCACACAACATTAGTCTAGCCTCGTGTAGGCATGCTCGCACCTCCCGTCTCCTCCTATCCTCCCAACTGCCTAATCGACCATATGTACTTCCCTGTTGACGTCCCTTGTGGCCAGATGGCGACACTATTGGGACCATTCCTCCTCTCCAAAAGCCTCCAGTCTGTTGCAACGAAAGCCCAATCCACCTTCCAAGCCAGCATTTGGTAATCGGTCGATAGTTTTGTTAGCCTCCCGTCTGATGTGGCCAAAGGAGATAGCTGGGTAGGCATGGAGGAGGACGTGAATATGCTCCAACTGGTATGCAAGGCGCCATCTAGGAGAGACATTTTTAGACATTTTCCTGTTCGTTAATCACTTGGCCATCTGGATGAGGGTGTTGGAGTTTCCTTCGATGATCACGAGAAAATACCCATCCCTGATCAACACCTTGAGGCCACGGATTAGGCCCTCCAACTCGGCTAAGTTGTTGGTATCCTGCCCTATTGATCCCAGGAACACCATTGTGATCCTGCCTTTGTGATAACAGCATATACCCCCAAATCCCGACAAACTTGGATTGCCTCTGGATGTGCGATTGAAGTTCAGTGTAAAGACAGAAGGGGGAGGGGAAGATCATATATTCAGGCTGGAGGGTTGACATAATGTGTCCTGTTGGTTTAGACCATCCATCATAGATCTATCCAGCCCCCAATTCGCAGCAATCTGGGCTTCCTCCCGAGGGATAATCTTGTCCTGATCGTGCCACTGCATGCATCGGATGGAGGATTATAGGTTGTCCTTCACCATTTTTCACACCACCTCCACACCTTTACGCTGGTCTCTAAAGATGCGAGCATTCCGCTCCTTCCATATGCACCACATGGTCATACCTGGGAAGGTTTCCCAGATTGTTCTGATGATAGGGTTTTTATAAGCGTTTGGGTGCCAGCCTTTCAGAGTTTGAGAGGGATGACCATGTCTTCTGTCACTTCATCAAAATCCCATCGCTCCCTTGTCCCACACTGTAGCTGTGAAAGGACAACTGTCCAAAAGATGGCTCATGGTTTCCTCTGCTTGATAGCACAAATAGCATTAAGAGGGTCCTTGTAACCCCTATTTGTGTAAATTGTCCCTCGTGAGGATCCTTCCCTGGACAACCAGCTAAACAAAGAGCGCAACCTTGGGCCACAAGTTGTCTGTCCAATTTTTCTTCCAGATGTCATAAACCGCGACATTACGAGTAATCCTGATGCTGTAGGCCTCCCTAATGTTAAAGGACCCTCTGGTCGAGTATCCCCATCTTAAGATATCGGGACCTTCTTGAACCTTTCTAAAGCGTTTATTCATTTCTTCCTGAAAGGCCTCCCAATCCTCCTCGCTTGTAGGCTTAGGTTTCTCCTGAAAGTCCCAATGATATTACTCCATGTGAGCTCCAAACCTCCAAGACTGATTCACCTGGATCTTGCCCCCTTCAATCACCTGTTGCTTGATGTGAGCCCAATGCGGATCCCTGCCAGGGATGGGAAGTTGGTTCCACAAATCATCCTAGAATTTTTCCCTGCTACCATCCCCGATCTCCTAGAAACTATGCTCTTGGATATTAGTCTTACTAGCTAGGGCTTTCAACCAAATGGGGGAACCGCTTGGGGACTCGTTGAATCTAATCAAAAGATGGATAGGCCTATCCCAAGCATATTTTATGCACCGAAGTTTTTCCCAAGGCTTGGAGGAGTGGTTTACCCAATGCCACCACTTTTTGGCTCCTTGGATCTTCGACAGCATTTCAAGGTCTCTGAGGCCCAACCCTCCCTACTCCTTAGGCTTGTAGACGTCCTCCCAACTCACCAGTGAGAATTTATCCTTCTCCCTACGTCCCCCCCAAAGAAAATTGCGTTGAATACACCGTATTTCCCTAAGGATAGATTTAGGAGTGGCTAAGATCGAGAAGAGGTAAGCCGACATAGCCTGTAAAATGGTGTTGACCAAAATCAGTCTGCTGGGGAAATTTAAGGGGTGCAACACCCAACTTAATAGTTTCTATTTCAATCGATCTAAAAGCTCATGCCATGACTCTTTTTTTGGCCTACCTAGCCCAAAGGGGATCCCAAGGTATTTGGATGGGAAAGCCCCTCTCGAAAGCCCCAAGACTCTTAAGATATTCCTCTGAGTGGGCGGGGGGGTGTTGACAAAGGATATCTGAGACTTGTTTGGGTTGACTGCCAAGCCTGAGGCCCTTGTAAAGAGATCCAAGCTATTCTTGAAGCTAAGCGCTTCTTGGACTGAAGGGTGCCCCCTGAGCATGGTATCGTCAACGAATTGTTGGTGAGTCTGGGGGGATGCCCCATCATGAGCCTTAAATCCTCATATTTCCCCACAATCAACCTAGGCAACAATGAGATGACTTAGGCCCTCAGCCATAAGGATGAAGAGGAAAGAGATAGAGGGTCTCCTTGGCAAATAACATGAGAGGGTTGAAAAGTGTTGGTCAGAGAACCATTGAGGAGGATGTTAAAGAAGGGCATTGTGACTAAACCCATGACCCACTCCACCTAATTAGGATAGAAACCAAAGGCCCCCAACATCTTCTCCATGAATTCCCAATTTAGTTTTTCATATGCCTTTTCTATGTCAAGCTTTATCATCATACCAGGAGTCCTCGTGATTTTAAGCGAGTGCAACACTTCGTGGACAAGAATAACCCCATCCAGAATCTGTCTACCTTCCACGAAACTGGATTGCTCTGGGCTGATGATCATCAGAAGGAGAGGTTTGAACTGATTAGCAATGACCTTGGAGATAATTTTGTAAATGACGTTACATAACACAATCGGTCTGAATTTGTCAAGAGTGTCTGCCCCTACCTCTTTGGGAATTAGGGTGAGGAAGGTGGCATAAAGGATTTGAGGACTCCCCTCTTGGTCTTGGATTCCTCCATAATACCAATCACATCCTCCTTGACAAGATCCTAGAAGTGATGAAAGAAGTTGGTTGTGAAGCCATCAGGTCCGGGAGCTTTTCCCAACGCCATTTGGTTGACCACTTCCTCAACCTCCTGCATCCCTATAGGCTTGATCAACATTTCATTGTTTTTGTCAGTGACTATCCTGGGTATTAAGCAAGTGATTTGCTCAATATCCCAACTTTTGTCCCCACCATCCTCTCTAATAATCTCAGAGAAGTGTTGTGTGAGTTCAACTTTAATCTCTCGTCTAGTTTCCACTCTATTACCATCCCTTTTCCTAAGTTTCTAGATTCTATAATTATTCTTGTTCCGGATCACCAAGTTATGAAATAATTTGGTATTTCTTTTGCCCTCCTGCATCCATTTGACCGTCGCCTTCTGTTGCCAAAATATCTCCTCCTACTTTTCCCTATCCTCTAGCTGCCTCATTAAATCCTTCTCTTTGACTTTCATTCCCTCATCCCAACCTCCTTCCATACTGTTTCTATTAATGAGATCCAGCTCAATTAACGATTTTTTTTGTCCTCAAAGATGTTCCCAAATTCCTCTCTGTTCCATGTGCGGATCTTTTCCTTCAGAGTCTTGAGTTTCTACTGAAAGCGGTACATAATGATTCCTGGGGGGGGAAACCATTTCCTACCACCACTGACTGACAAGGTCCTTGAAGTCTCTGTGTTCCATCCAGAAGTTTTTGAAACAAAAAGGTTTTCCCATAGGGGAACAAGACCAATACCAAGAGATGCAGATGGGCCAGTGGTCCGAGCCAGCGGCCGGGAGGACATCGACCAAAATCTCTCCTATGCTATGCATGATATTCTCAGACACCAAGAAATGATCTAGACGAGAGACCACCATATGCTCCCCGAGAGGACACCATATGCTCCCCCCCTCTCTTGTTGTTCCAAGCGTACCAGTCATTCCCTGTTTCCACATCAACCAATGAGCTTTGGGATAAGAACTCACTGAAAGCTTCCTGATATTTGTCCAGGAATCGTCTTCCTCCCTTCTTCTCCCCAAGATTGGCAATCAGGTTGAAGTCTCCCCCAAGCACCCACATCCCCCTGTTCGATTGCTCTTTGAACCAATTGAGGAGATCCATGAAAGACTGCTTCTCGGGGAAATAGTTGGGGCCATAGACGTTCCCTAGGGTTCCCTTCATGCTCAAATCCGAAAGGCAGAAATCTGCCATTAAAGCAAACTTATTGGCTCGCCAGTTAGAGAATTCCACAGTCCGGGGCTGCCAGAGGATTGCCACACCACCAGATTGTACAGTTGCATCAAGAGCCATGATATTACTTCCTTTCCATATTTTATCCTTAATCTTTTCTAGACCCCTAAAGCTACACTTAGTTTCTTGGAGGAAAAGAATATCCGGGGTTTCCTGCTTAATTTTTTGGTTTAGTGTTTTCCACTTCTTGGGGTCGCCACACCCCCTTATATTCCACAATATGATCTTCATTGACAACTCTTTTTAGCTTCAGAGAAGGCCGCCTTGATTATGGGGTACTGTCCAGATTCGATCAGTCGAACTCCTACCACTGCTATACGTTACTTATTCCTCTTCCTTCCTCTTCATAGTTCCTCCTCTGGTGACTTCTTCTTGCTACCTTTCTGGGCATCTAGATCGATCCCGAGACTCTCAAGAGAACCTGTTTGAATGATGGACTCCTGAAGGAGTTCAATTTGGCACCTTGAGACGTAGCCTTGTCCCTTCTTCCGGCATTCTTCCTCTATCGCGTCTAGGTCTAGCTCGCTGAGTTTCATATCTGCACCTTCCTCCTCCTCCGTTCCTTCCATCTGCTGAATATCCTCTTCCTCTGGAGATTTGGTTAAGCTTTCCTGCTGGTCAGCAACCAGTTTTGTCACTAGGACTTCTTTGTCCTCATTCATGGACCCTAAAGCATCGAAGGGATTCCTTGGTCTGTTCTCCTTAGTCACTGGCTCCTTTCGCATGGTGGTTTTTCCTCCCCCTTTACTTCTCCTCCTGTTCTTAACCTGAGTGAACCCATCCACATCCATAACCTTACTTGAAAGAGGAGTGGACGGTTCAGCCCTAGGACTAAATTTGGGACAGTTCCTTCCAAGATGATCGTAGTCATGATAGTGGCAACATCTAAAGGGAAGTTGCTCATAGTCAATGGGCAGAATCCATTCCTCGTCTTCCCAGTTTAGACTAATTGCTTCTGGGAGTTCTCTAGAGAGATCCTTATAGACACAGATCTGTGCAAAGGTGGTTTACCTTTGGATCTTGGTTTGTTCTGCTATTTTTATGAATTCTCCCAGAGTGTTTTCATATGTCCCTCAAAGTCTCGATGTCCTAGTACTCACCCAAGAGGGAGAAAAGGTGAATCCATTCCGGGGTGACCATCATGTCCTCTGTCTCTGGGTTAAAACGCTCCTTCCATGGACATAGGTATAAACCAACCGAGACAAATAAGTATCTGCCTCCCTCCATGACTCTATCCCTGTCTTCCTAGTTAAAGAAGATTATGGTGAAGAAACCCTTTGAGCCAAGTTGGAGATTGTAGTGGCCTTTACGATTCCATACCCCATTTATCCATTTGATCAGGTCTTTCTCCTTCGGCCAAATCCCCACAAACTTCTCTATTAGGGATTTCTCCTTCCAAGATTCAATATTACCTCTGACTACCTTAGATCTGATTTGAATCATTGGGATGGAAACCATCTTCGGTAGGCAGCCCCCCAAACCAGCCTTCTTACCTTTCCTGGAGCCTGGTTGATTCCCACCTTTTCTTCCTTCCTCGACTTGTTCCTCCTATCCCATGACATGATCCCCTCCTTCCGGGGTAATCTCCCCTTGCCCCAATGCTGCCATGGCACCCCACAAGACGACGGGACCTGTTGCCTGCCAACAGACCAACGCGGCCTGGCCGCCCCACACCCCTT
Source organism: Pseudotsuga menziesii (assembly GCA_001517045.1). Classification (NCBI taxonomy): domain Eukaryota; kingdom Viridiplantae; phylum Streptophyta; class Pinopsida; order Pinales; family Pinaceae; genus Pseudotsuga; species Pseudotsuga menziesii. Next base: position 129,470 of record LPNX010997862.1, on the reverse strand, counting down.
GAAACCCAGAAAAACCTTAGCATCACCTTTGTGCCAGATCTCCTCCTCCTTCGGCCTTCACCAACCCAATCCCTCAAAGTTCTTAGTCAGCTACCCGTTACTGTTGATATTCCTTTTTTTTATAATTGTTAATTTGAATTTTGAACTACTGCCATAGAATCAATCTAGAGAGTACACTTGTTTCATCCTCATCCATATATAAGCATAGGTCGTAGCCCACCCCAAATCTTAAATAAAAATGTCTATCCACTTAACAAAGAGATATGAGAATACTAATGATAAATAATACTAATGGTATAAAGTTTGAAAACATTGTATTAAAATATAATAATTCCAAAATTAAATAAAAAATGAAAAGAAAAATGATCTCTATAGTTATATATATATTTTTTACATCTTATTTTAGACCATAAGTAGAAACAAGCTCTATGTGAAAAATGTAATTTATGTGTAGCACTAAAATCTAAATGAGAGAAAAGGTCTAAGATCTAACTCAACTAAAGGATTTTCCAATTGCTTTCATCTTTGCTCAAAGGTGATCTCATTAATAACATATTTAATGTAATTGATCTCCTTAAAGATGGGTCTCAAAATTAATTTTCCAATGCATTCACCCCTCATCCAATCTATAATAAACTTGGAATCACCCATGACCTACTATTTTGGGGATATGTTAATATTAATGTTTCACGACAGTTGGCTCATTTGAAAGTTGTGATACATTAGTCTGCTTTGTATAGATGTTGTGATAAACTGCTCTGCCTTAACTTGACATGTCACACTGCATATAGTAGTTTGTTATTAAACATATAGAGATTTATGTAGATACTATTGCTAATTTTATTAATTAGCATAGATCCATCTTGATCACAAGCCACTAGAGAGATCAAATCTCTCAATGTGTAAATATCTTTTGAAAGTGCAAATTTTGGAAAGCTAAATGATCTAATTTGTGTGTATCTATTTGTAAATGTTTAAAATAGCCCATATATTATTTTTATATGATTTTATTATTTAAAAAAAAAGGCGTGCATGTCATCTCGAGGATGAGCACATAAGGAGTTGTACACATTCCTCTAGCGGATTGTTGAATAACCTTTTCGACACAAACATCTATTAAATGGGATTGTAGAAGATCATTTTTTTTGTTATTCATAACTATATATAGTTACTAATTATTTTGAACTCAAACTTAACAATGTAATATTTTGAAATATTTTTCAATAATATAAAAAAGTGTGTAACAAAATGAATGGTGGAGTGAAGGTGTATACCATAGCATGTATGGATTGTATCGACAATGTAATGAATAGGTCAATTATTTAGAGAAAAATAAATATGGCCAATGATTCGTATTGTTCATTCCGTTCAATAATATAAAAAAGTAGTTGCAATAAGAAAAACTATTTAAAATGAGAAAATACTATGGCATAACGTTTTATGTCATAATGTTTTTATAGAATATTTTTTTTAGATTTATACTTTTTTAACTACATTTTTCTACCAATAATTTAATATGAACGATTATTGAAATTTTTACATATATACATGAATAGCTATCAAAATAATTTAATTAAAATAAAAATTACAACTCAACAAGTCCTCCTATCTAACTTTTCCTAATAAAAACCTTGAACTTGCTTCAAGTTGCACTAACTTCCCCTTTCATTTTGTATAAACTAAAGAAAGTGATAAGTTATTCTTCTCTTCCTCTTCCCGAAAGTAGCCACAGTGTGCAAGTTGCCAAAATTTTCCAACATTCATGTGCCATAGGTTTCATAAAACATACTCAAAAGAAAATGTGTTTTACCATTTGCATAAATGGCTATTTTTTATATTTGTTGAAATTTGTTCAATCATAAAATTAAATGAGCAATTTAATTTTAGAATTTAAAAAATTATTTATTTATTTTTGGACTTTCTGTGGGTTTTGGTCAAAATAGGTAAATTTTATTTGTAAAACCTAAATTTGGAATTGTCTAAATTATGTTTTGGAATGCATATATGGTTTCAACACCTTTAAATACCCTTTATGGTGTTGGAGACATTTACCATCATACACACTCTTTTTGGTCAAATTGGTCTAGTTAAACCACTATCCTAAGTATAATTGACATTAATTGACATCAGTGAAGCATTAACTCCCATCATCCAGTCACACCCATGCCTTCCTACAGTCAAGGAGGCTAACTAGAGCACTCCGGGGGTGATCTGAGTGATATTAATGCACCTAATTGCTAACTAGTGGTTACAATCAGTTCAACTAGTCAGTTAAGGCACCTCCTCTCATTAAATATATTATTTAATGATTATTTATTATTATTTAATGATCTGGAGTCAACAGGGGCACCTCCACCAACTTCTGATGATCAGTTCAGTTTCAGTTAACCTCATCGAGGTTCATTGAAATCATGGAGCACTAGCACTTGATGGTTGCCTTGCTATGACATGTGTTTAATCTCCTTTTAGTTGAGATTCAGTCATTTATTGCACTTCGACTTTAGTTAGGGTTTGGTGAGTGAATTAGGGTTTTGGTCAAGTGGTTAACTGAGTGTGATTGAATGGCTGAGAGTCAGTTAAGCCAGAATCACTCATGATTTCGAATTGCCTCCTTAGGTATTCGAATTTCTCATGGATTCAACCAATTGCTTGACATTGGTATTGTAACTATTCATTGATTATTGAATATACATAGAGGAAACCATTCTGGTTCTGATTAACACCATTTCATGAGTATTTGTTGATTATTCTTTGATGAGATTGATTCTTTGTTCCTAGATCAATGTGCAATATTAATATGGTATTAGAGCTTACGGCGGGATGAATATCTATCTCTGAAAAACAAGCTTTTTGACATATTTCTCCATGAAATTTGAGCAATAGCTCAAAAATCCAGCACTGCACCAGAAGCCAAGGCTTACCACTTAATACCCCAAGTAAAGAACTTGTTGATCAAGCTTGCTTCATTGACTATGCTGGGTGTGATGAAAGCCTAAAATGTGTAGGCTATCCAACCTTATGGTGCCCTTTTTTGTTTTGATTTTCAGGTTTTAATAGGTACAACTTCGAATGGACTCATCAATCCCTCTTCTCACCCCATTCACAAGCTATTCGGCATGGAAGTTGAAGATGATTGCATCTATGAAGAGACGAGGTCTCTATAAGGTGTCTATTGGACTTGGAAAAGAGTCTTATGAGAATGAGAATGACTGGTTAAATGCTGGTGACAGAGCTTTTGGATCAATATGTCTGGCCCTTTCTGCTAGCTTGTACTACCTTATTGGTCCTGCTGAATACCCAAAGGATCTCTGGACAAAAGTGGATAGAACCTTTGGAAAACACAATGAGGAACATAATAGCACTTTGGAGATCACATCCAGCAACACAAGAGTTATTTACTCAAAATTATAGGCCTCTACTCTCTCTGATGAAGTTGTTCAAGATGAAGCAGAATCTTCTACACATTCAATTCGAATTGAAGAAAGTCTCCATGCAGTGAATCCTTCTCCTGATGCTCCGAAAGTTCATGAGATATCTGATATATCATCTTCTCATATTTTTGAAACAGAAGAAGACATTCAAATATCTAATATTGAAGAAAAATACTGCTGCACTTCCATGCAAACATTCAGCGGTGATTTTCCTTTGAATTCTGTGCAAAATTTACCAGTAGTTGCTTCCGAAAGTGAAGAGAAATTTGATTTTTCTCCCTCTAATGTTGCTTCCGGTGTGCAAATATGTAAAAAATTGGATATTTTGGAATAAAGATCATATTATAAGAGTGAAAAATTCACTCCCCATGATCTATATCTTCTATCAAAATCCTGCAGGATTGCATGCACCAAAAATCAGAATTTTGAAGAAAAAGACAACTGTGCATCCACCGTTTCGGTTGACCATAATTTTGGATCTGATATGAACCTTATTGGATTTGATATGATATTATTTGGATATGATATGATATTTTTTGGTTCATAAACCTTCAGTATTGCTTGTAGCTATTCTCATCAACGGTGTGAAGAAACAAGTACCGCAAGTCTCCTACAAAACTGCTGCTGGGGATTTGATTTCATTTCACATTTTTGGATCTGTTGTGAACTTATTTAGATCTGATTTAAATTCTGATATGATATTTTTTTGTTCATATTTTAAAATCCAAGAGCTTTCATTCATGCTTGTAGCTTCTCTCACCAATTCCGGTGTGAAAAATCAAGTACCGCAGTTCTTCTTCAATTTTGCAGCTGGGGATTTGGTGTTAGTTTCCTCTTATGAGGTTGTTGATATTTTATTTTTCGAATCATTAGATATTTCTGAATCTATATCATATTATGGATCTCAATAATTCACTCTCCAGAGTCCTAGGGATTCTCTACCTTTGGTCACATGCTCATCTCCTCACAGAACTAGTAAAGAGGAAGACATTCTACATCCGCTTGGACACTTCCTCCTAAGAATTGGGGCTGATTTTAACACTCATGGTTTGCTGTTCAAGGCTGCAAAATATCATTTTATTGAGTGTTCCACACAAGGTTCAAATCCTCAAGAACCTTTGCTCTCTCTTCAAATGATTTTAGTTACTCTACATGGGTCCAGCTTTCACCGTGCAACTGTTTATATTTCTGATTTAGTTGAGTGCGTTGTTCTTCTTCCAAAGTGGAATATTCCTCCAAACATATTAATTTAGTTTGGATTCAAAGGTTCAAATGCACAGTCTTAGGATGCTGCTGCATAGAAGAACCAATTCTTGATTTACTGCTGAGTTTGAGGGGGGGTATTTTTCCCATGAGGTTTTCCCTGTTTCCTTGGTTATATTAAGCAGTTACTTTATTGTACAGGGTGACCTATGGCCTTTGTTTCCAGGGCCCTATATTTTTTATGCATCTATGTTTTCTAACTCTTCCTGAGTATATCTTAAGGGGGGGTGTTGGAGACATTTACTATCATACACACTCTTTTTGGTCAAATTGGCCTAGTTAAACCACTATCCTAAGTATAACTGACATTAATTGACATCAGTGGAGCATTAATTGTCATCATCCAGTCACACCCATGCCTTCCTATAGTCAAGGAGGCTAACTTAGCCTTCTCCTACAGTCAAGGAAGCTAATTGGAGCACTACGGGGGTGATCTGAGTGATATTAATGCACCTAATTGCTAACTAGTGGTTACAATCAGCTCAACCAACTAGTTAAGGCACCTCCTCTCATTAAATATATTATTTAATGATTATTTATTATTATTTAATGATCTAGAGTCAACAAGGGGTGCCTCCACCAACTTCTGATGATCAGTTTAGCTTTAGTTAACCTCATCGGGGTTCATTGAAGTCATGGAGCACTAGCACTTGATGGTTGGCTTGATATGACATGTGTTTGATCTCCTTTCAGTTGAGATTCAATCATTTATTGCAATCCGAATTCAGTTAGGGTTTGGTGAGTCAATTAGGGTTTTGTTCAAGTGGTTAACTAAGTGTGATTGAATGGCTGAGAGTCAGTTAAGCCAGAATCACTCATGATTTTGAATTCCCTCCTTAGGTATTTGATTTCCTCATGGATTCAAGCAATTGCTTGACATTGGTATTGTAACTATTTATTGCTTATTGAATATACATAGAGGAAACCATTCTGGTTTCAATTAACACCATTTCATGAGTATTTGTTGATTATTCTTTGATGAGATTGATTCTTTGTTCCTAGATAAATGTGCAAGATTAATATATGGCACTCATATTATGCATTTTTCACAACTAATATGTCTAAATCCTGCCGTCACTCATATGTCTAAATCATTTAAACAATATGTATTAAAATGAACATTTGATGTTCTATGATCCTAGTTACTTAGTTTTAATAATAATTTAAATTCAATTATTTAAAATAATATGAAATGAAAATTCATTTATTATATATTTAAATAAATAATTTAAATATAATTATGTGCATTTAAGACTATAATTAAGAATGTAATAAATGTTTATCATACTTAAAATTTAATTAAGGTATTTATTTGCACAATTATACATGAAATATTTGTTTGTATATTTGAAATATATTTAAAGTGTGTAGTCTAGATATTTTACATTTTAAACTTTTTTGGAGTTAAATTTTCCTCATATTTTGTTTAAAGTATGGCTAGAAATCTTTAAAAAATCTTAGAATGACCTATATTAGCTATGGAAATTTCATTGTTTGAGTGTCATGGAGGTGGGGATCCTAAGTATTGAGTCTATTTCTCATTCAAAAACACAATTTAAACACTTCCAAATATGGATTTTACCAAAAACAATTATTAGAATCCAATCAGACCATGCTTTAAAGTCCAAAACTTAGAATAAATAAAGTGCATGTAACTTCTGATGCTCTGCAAGTTTTTGGTGGCTAGTAGAGGGTTTTTTAGAGCCTTTGTAGGTCGGTGGAGTCCCATCAGCAATAATCGAGATGGTTCATGCTCCTCCTCGGGAGGAGAGGGACTGCGGGAGCCCGAAAGATGTGGAGGTAGAGACAACCACAATGGGATCAGATAAGGACAAAGAAAAAATAGTATTCAATGCGTAGACAAATGCCACAGCCGAGGAAGGGTGCAGTGGAACAAGAAAAGATGAAATCCTTAATCAGGGTATAAGAAGGACGGGATAGTGTGTCCCAAAATCCAATACGGTCCCATAACTACAGATCAAGTCAAACAGAGTCAGGAAGGAGATTCAATATATGAAGGAAAGGGACCTCATAGGAAAATTCGTGGGGATCTATCCCACATAAAATTTGTTGGTGGGTGGGATAAACTCTACATGGAAACCCCAAGGCCACTATGACCTCCAGTTGGGAGCTAAAGGCTTCTTCACCATCATATTCTTCAACGAAGAAGATAGAACTAAGATAGTCGAGAATGGCCCCTATTTTTTCAACTCGGCAGGTCTATTCCTAAGACCCTGGAAAGAACGATTCGACTCAAATAAAGAAAACCTGACCATCGCTCATGTTTGGATCAGAATGTATTCCCTACCTTCAGAATATTGGAAGGAAGAAATTATTACAGACATAGGGAACACCCTGGGGACCTTCATCAAAGTCTCTGAACAAATGAGACAGAGGAAATACATCTCACTCACCAGGATATCCATCTACCTGGACATCTCAAGAGATCTACCAGATGGAATAGAGCTAACATGGGAAGATGATGAATGGTTTCAAGCCATAGACTATGAGCAGATCCCATTTAGATGTAGGCACTACCATGAACATAGATATTTGTTCAGAGAATGCCCCCAAATCAAGAGATCAGGTGGATAGACCAGTTGGATGTGGAAGGTTTTACCAAGATCCAAAACAAAAAGAGGCCAACTAGAAAGAGTTTGGGTCTTGATGTCCACAAAAGGGTGCAAACCCAGAACTGGTTTGCAACCCTTATAGAAGATCAGTCATTAAAAAAGGCTAAATCTCAGACAATAGATTTGCAGGACAAAAACCCAAGCAATCATCAATGGGAAGAGGATAAAGAAATATCAGGAGAGGCCAAGAATCAAGTCCCTTTGGTTTCCCATTGTATTATGTCTACTTCCTTGGAGGGCTGCTCCTGATTTGGCCTGAGGAATCCCAAGCAGAACCAGGATCAGGGGATGTCATCTTAGAATACATGGAGGTAGGAGATCTATACCTTGACAGAATGGAGGAAGCTTGCTCTAATCAAGAACCAACAAAAATCCCCCCACAACAAGTTTCTCTTCTAGAGAAAGCAATCATTCAATCCAAGAATGCAAATACCCTAGGAGTAGTGACATAATCTCTCAAAGTCATAGATGGTAAAGGAAAACACTCAAAAAAAGACAAAAGAGGAAGACCAAGTAATATCCAGAGAATCAAATCTATAGGAGAACAACTGGTGGCTTCAGGGAAGTATCCAACCACAGATGCAGCCCTTTCCCCTGTCAATTAATCCTTATTAATGCATATTACAACCTGGAACATCAGAGGTTGTAACAACGCGCTAAAGAAGTGAATTCTGAAAATAAGAATAGATAAGGATAATTTTGGGATTATTTTCCTTCAAGAAACCAAATGCTCGAGAGAAGAGTTAGCAAAGATAACCCAAAAAATCTGGAAGGGATGTGAATCGGCCGCCATTGATGCTAGAGGAGCGGCTGGGGGGTTGGGCATTCTATGGAATCCCTGAATAGTGACCTTATCATGGTTTCTTTCCACCACCTTTTCTATTTCTACTGAGTTCCACATACTTGGTACCTGAATTCAAGGATTCATATCCAATGTCTATGGCCCTTGGAAGGCGGACTAGAAGCAGGCTTTTATTGAGTCTATCACATACCTAAAAACCCTTGCTTAGAATAGAGCATGGATTATTGAAGGCGACTTTAAATTGATAAGGAATATTGACGAAAAAAAGGTGGCATCCGTAGCCTAAACTCAGCCAACACTCTTTTTAATAACACCATTTCTGAACTAGATCTAATTGATGTCAGAACGACCAACGATATTTTCACTTGGAACAATAAACAATTTAGAGACATAGGAATTGCCTGCAGACTCGATAGATTTCTGCTGTCTGAACCGGTCATGATGGCTGGAGGAAACATCCAAGTGGTTGTCCTCCTAGCCACAGGCTCAAATCATTGGCCCGTAACTCTGGAATGGGAGAATGCGGGAGTCCACCCTCGAAAGCTTTTCGTTTTGAAATTTTTTGGCTCCTTCATCCAGACTTCCAAGAGAAACTCAAAGATTAGTGGGAAAACTCACCCCCTTTCAGAGGTACCCGCATGTATCAGTTCCAACAAAAGATAAAACACCTCAAAGACTGCATTAAAAAATGGAATAATGACTCCTTTGGTAATATTTTTTAAGAAAAGCAGATTCTAGAGACCAAGATTTAGCATCTCCAGTCCCAAGTTATTCTCAATGGTTATTCCAAGGATCCGAGGTTTCAAGAAAATACCCTCTTGCAGGAATTCAATCAAAGAGAGAGATAAGAGGAAGTCTATTGGAGCCAAAAATCCTGCATCAAGTGGCTTCAAGAAGGGGAACGTAACACCATTTTTTTCCACAAAGCGACCATTCAAAACAGGCAGGGAAAAAGACTAGATAGACTAAAGAAGGAGGATGGGAGTATCACTGAAACCCAAGAGAATTTGGAGAACACTCTTCACCATTAATTTGCTAACCTCTTGCAAGAACCAGACAAAGAAAGGGAGGAAGCTCAAAGAGAGGTTCTTAGACACATCCCCAAATTAATCACTGAAGACCACAACAAAGTGCTTGGCAAAGCCACCGAGATGTCAGAATTTGAAATGGAGGTGACCCAAATGGCTAAAGATAAAGCACCAGGACCCGATGGCTTCACTTCTAATTTTTTCCATGCAGGTTGGGAATGGCTGAAAGAAGAAATTGTAGCCCTGGTGGAGGACTCTTGGATATCGGGGAATATCCTCAAAGCTCTCAACTCAACTTTTCTGGCCCTCATCCCGAAAGAAAGTGGCATAGAAGACCCTGGTAAACTCAGACCGATCGCTCTTTGTAATGTCATCTACAAAATTATCTCAAAGGTAATAGCTAACCGGTTGAAGCCACTCCTGCCTCTTATCATTTCCTCGGAGCAAGCTGGCTTTGTGGAAGGAAGACAAATCTTGGATGGTATCATCTTAGTCCATGAAAAAATCCACTCTCTCAAAGCAACCAAGTCTCAAGGTATGCTTCTTAAACTTGATATTTCAAAATCCTACGATAAAATAAATTGGAATTTTTTTGAGGGCATTTTAAAAGCATTTGCCTTTACGGATGAATGGACTAACTGGATCATGAATCTGGTGTCCTCTGCTTTCTTCTCCATTTTGGTTAATGGTTCCCCCTCATACCCTTTCAATGCTTCTAGTGGAATAAGATAGGAGGATCCTCTATCCCCGTTCCTCTTTATAATAGCAGCTAAAGAACTTGGAAGACTGATCAAGAGCAGGCGAGTAGAGAATAAAATCTGCGGCGTATCCTTAATGGAAGGAATGGACCCACAAACCCATGAACAGTTTGTGGATGATAATATGATTATGGGCCCATCCTTAGTTCATGAAGCCGATGGAATCAAATATTGTTTGAATACATTTCTTGAATCCAGTGGCCTTGAAATCAATAAGGAGAAATCTTAGACCTACTTTTTCAACACTCCCAGGATCACTAAGCGAAACATCCTTAGAATTCTGGAATTTCAGGAAGGAATACTCCCTTATAAGTATATAGGTACCCCGATGGCAGAATCTACTATCAGTCAGGTATCTTGGAAAGAGTTTTTGGACAAGATAAACAAAAATCTCAGCCTCTAGACCTATAGAACCCTTAATTTTCCAAGTAGACTCATCCTGGTGAAATCAGTCCTGTAGGCGATACCAATGTATCTCTTTTCATTTTTGGTAGCCCCAAAAGCCATCATGAAACAAATTAGAAATCTACAGATACAATTACTATGGGGGGGCACTAAAGATATAATAAAATGGCCTTTGGTAGACTGGAAAACCATCTGTACCCCAAAGAGTTTAGGAGGCCTGGGTCTTAGAGATCCCTTGGATAATAATAAAATAATGAGTGCTAAGATCTGGTGGACATGGGTGAACTACCATGAAGAACCATGGGACAAAATGTGGCATTTTAAACATGCACCTCAATGGCCATGCCAAACCTTGGTTAGGTTTGGGGAAGACCCCCTCCTGGATCCGACATCTGGAAAACAGCTCAGGCAAATCGGGGGCTGGTGGAAAAACACAGTTTCTGGGAAGTCAGGAACAGTCAAAATGAAAGATTCTTGAGCGAAGCTATGAACCAGGAACCAACTATCTCACGTGGGGAAGACACACCCCTTTTACGATCTTTCCTTCAAAACAATGCAATGGCTAATGTGGCAGAATTTTGGGATCATAACAATGTTGATTAGAGGTTCAGAATATGGAAGGCCAAGAGATGGTGGCAAGACAAAGCACTGGGGGAAGACTTAGATAACTTCCTAGCATAACTCTCCAAGAAACGATTTGCCCTAAGTGCTGAACCAGATAAGCTAAGGTGGGGGTACTCTACCTCTGGCAATTACAATCCAAAAGAAGCCATAGGCTTGCTAATGGAAACCCTCAATGTGATCCCAGAAGCTAAGTGGAATAAAATATGGAAAGGTGGATGGTGTTCCAAAGTTTCTCTCTTCTGCTGGTTGGTTATTAAACGTCGCATCCTAACCTGGTACAACTTACAGGATAGAGGTTTTATTGGGCCATCCTGATGCTGCTTGTGCGAGGAGAAGGTAGAGACTATTAATCATTTGTTGGATGAATGCAGGGTGGCCACTGCCTTATGGGAGAGGGGGGTGACCATCTTCAAATGAGACCATAGACACAGGGGAAGACCAAAAATAACCATTACATATTGGCCTACTAATAGCTTCAAAAACAAAATTGTGAATTGTTTATGGGAACTTCTCCCCGGCTTCACAATTTGGGAAATATGGAAGACAAGAAACAATTTTTTTTTTAGAACAAAGCTATAAAACCCAAGGAGATGTGGGATTCCATCACAAGACATATGAAAGAAACTATAACCTTGCAATCTTGGTTGCAGGAAGAATTCAGTGCGGAAAGTAATGAGCGGAGTATTTTGTAGGATTTTGGGGTTGATGAATTACCTCTAAACAATTCAATTGCTCGCCCGAGGCCGATGCACCTCTCCGGCCCGCTGTTTTGGACCCCTCCTCCCTTTGGAACCATCAAAATCAATTTCGATGGTGCTGCTAAAGGTAATCCAGGACCGGCTGGATATGGAGGCATAATTCAAAATTCGAGGGGCTGCATTGTTAGCCTGTTCTGGGGCTCAATAGGGACAAACACGAATAACATGGCCGAGCTAGAAGGACTAATCAATGGCCTGATCTGGGCTAAGAAAACCGGTAAACTTCTGCTGGTGGTGGAAGGGGACTCCCAAATCATTATCAACATGGCTCGCAAGCTCCAAGAAGGATCCCTCATGACCCAAGTTTCCAAAAATTGGAGATGGGAGAGAATATTATCAACCCTCCAGTAGATCCTAGCAGGAGATGAATCCCTTCTGTTAACTCATGTCAAGAGGGAAAGGAACAGGGTAGCAGACGCCATGGCCAATTTAGGTGTGGAGAGTGAATTTTCTTTTCATGCAGAGATTAAGGAGGATGAAGGTAAAACTCAGCAAGTCTGGAATGGGTGCTCCAAGGTGGTGGAGGAAGACGTAAGGCAAAATGAATCACGCCATGCATTCGAAGGACAAATGGCCCAGATCTAGGGTGAGGTCCACTGTTGGAGTGTTGTCATCTCAGCTGGGCCCACCACATTTGGATCAACATTTGTGGCCGGAAATGGGAGCCATCGTTAGCCAGCTAGGGCACGAGGAGGTCCATCTCAGCATACGGCCTTTCTTCCCTAACACACAGATCCTTCCCATTTTTTGATGCTCAACATGCGGTCAATGTACGATGTACGTGGTTCCAGCACATGACAACCTCGATAATGGATGGGATGATTGGATTTTATTTCACTACGAGGGTTGCCATAAAGATAGACTCATGGGAAGGAAAGATGTTAGAGGAGTGGGTACTGATCTTGACAAGAATATTTACGGTCTGGAATCTATGAAGGCAGACTGTATCCATTGGCATGTCGTAAATATTGAAGTTGCGAATCGCTCGCAGTGGATGCGAGATCGTCCTGATCGTGGAAAGTTGCACAACATAATGACAGGTTCAGGGATAGTAAAGGTAGGTGATATCAGGGGCAGATCCTCAGCGAGGGAATTTCCTATTTATACCCACTCGTGAGAGGCTCTGTTCACATCCATTTATCTTCTCCCCCTTCTATTTCGGTCTTCTGATCATTTGAAAGACTACGCCATGCCCAGAATGTGGAGGGTAAGATCCAGAGTGAGAGGCCACAATCAAGGGAGTAAACTCAGTGAGGCCTCTGCTGATGCTGAGGCAGAGCCAATGCCCCAGGCGACTACTCCTTTTAATTGGGGTGATCAATACTTGTCTGAAAATCCACCAACGGTTGACACCTACATTGCTATCATGGAAATCAATCTCCTCTGGGAGTTCGAATCGATCATGGGATGCCCCTTGGTTCCCAACCTGTTCTGGTCTGTGCGCATTTTGCTTTCTCGCGACATCCAATCCAAAATTCAAACTGCACAAGGCATCCATGAGGCTATGGAAACTATCCGCCGTGGACAGCAGGAAAGTGTGGCAGGATTCTGACTATTGGAACAAATCACATAGAACATGCTAGCTAATCCAAAAGCTGTTCCTGAGAATCTAGGGATCACACCAGTTAACTCTCCAGCCACGCAGTCTCTCACGGAGGAATTTCTAGGAAATATCCCCAACGATGCTGACCGTTAGTGGGTAATGCAGTCTGAAGGTAGCTGGTCTTCTTTGTGGCACTCAGAGGGTCCCCATGACTTTTGATTGGTCTCAATTTCTACATCTGTTAATGGCCTCTGAGCCGCTTTGCTTTCTTTTGAGTCGGTGATAGGTATCGTTTCTGTTAGGTAGGCCGTTAGTGGTCAGGCCGGGCTTTAGAGATTTTTTGTAACCAGTGTTTTGAGAACCAGGCATAGTCAAGCCTACTTCTCCTTTTGTCTCAGCAAGCAGTTTCTGTCTTTTTGGGCTGAAGGTCATGTCTTTTTGACCAGAGGATCAACCTCTCTTTGTAACATTTTCGTATCATAATAGATTCTCTTACTTACGAAAAAAAAAGTGCATGTAACTTCGATTTAAAGTGCATGTAAATAGAGTCCTCCTATTTAAAGTGCATGTAAATAGACTCCTCTAATTTAAAGTGCATGTGAATTTGTTTAAACATCCACTAAGAGCATACGTTTCATGAAAATGGGATTTGAAACTAAGTGGGGAGAACTATTTAAAAAAAACATAGAGAATTTATGGCTTATCTATGTCATATAAATAAAGAGCTATGAGAATGATGATGATGATGATTAAATGAGACCATCTTTTATATAAACAATGTTCATAAATAGTGTATTCAAATATACACTTCGAAGTTAATAGTTCAAAAAAAAACATTATAGTTACAATTTGTTTTTTACATATTAGTTTATGCCATAAGTAGAAACACGATGGACATGTGAAATGTAATGTCATGTCCCAAATTTTTCATTGGGTCACAATGTCCTAATCATATTTTCCATATTCATGAGAGTTTTCCAAATTGATGCTAAGGGTCAAATAATTGCCAAGGAGGAAAATTACTAGATTCCTAGGTTGGGGGTGGAAGCTTTGGGATTTGGAATAAGGTGGACAATTAATGATGTTTGAACATTAGAATGGCATAAATATTTAATAAAGGAGATAAATAAATAAATACATTGTAATATCAAAGTGGAAATTGAGCATGGAGACACATGGAGACTATGGGGCCCACACAAGCTAGAAATTTAGTACCAAATGGAAACCTCCTCTTCCAATTTTGAATCCATGGGAATAATAAAGGTTATTGGATGATTTATAAGGTTAATACATTTGGCCATATGCATAATAGGTTGAATTTGGGAAGAAATGTAACTTACATGGGAAAGGAAGAGTCATTTTGGAGCTAGTGAGATGCTTGGACTAGATTCCCTAGCTCTATGACAACAATGATGAAGATGCTATGAAACCTATGACAGAAATCAGATATGAAGGATGAAATATAACATATCTGACATTTCAGGTCTAAATATACCATCCAAGAGAGCTCTCATGTGAGTTTGGGAAGCTCAATGGTCTCCTACTCAAATTTGGGGAAGGTGGAAGGATAGGAAAGAGGGGACACATGTCAATTCATGAGACCACACCCTAATTAGAAATGGATTGAGTTTATGGATGGATTTGGAACCTTATAAGGCTAAGTATGTTCATAAATTATATTAATCATCCAAGATAATTCCTTTTGATCATTTGTAAATTGTGAGAGCTAGTGGATGACTAGTTTTCTTTCCTTAGCCAATTTCGAGGGTGAAATATTCCCATCCAAGTTGGTGTTTGGAGAGGCCAATCAGGTATTTCATGGATATTTAATGGAGTATTATTTGTAGATTTAATCTATAGGAAATCATGTGGATTCTTCTATTTCAGCACTCTCTCTCAACTATTTCCAGTTTTCACACCATATTCATGCCAATGGAGGGATTGCACTTTGGGTGAGATATTGATCTCTTTGGGGAATATTGTAATTCCCATTATATTATGTTATGATACATATTCTCTGTATTTAATGTTAATTATACTCTAAGGTCGAAATACCCAAAATAATTCATGTAAAAATGTTGAACAATGAAGAAATAGTGCCATTTCCCCACTATCTTGTTGTGAACTATTGTAATGCCGATGATTTCAAATTGGGAGAGCCTTTCATTGTCCATTTATGATTGTAATCAGTTAAATATGATATATTATTCATTCTTATAAATTTTCAATTCTAAATTCTCAATATTTGTATGTCAAGAGGACTTTTAATGAACAAACAATGACCATTTTCACTCTATTTTGATATATGCCATGGTAATGCTTATTATTTCGAATGGAGGAATGTATATCTAATAAATGTATGATGGATGGACTTTAATTAATTTTTTTTTCAAGTCTTGTGTTCAGTAATTAATCTTTGTAATCCATTTTACTCATTTTTGTTGCATTGGGAGAAGATTTGGTGCATTTTCCCCAAGGGTCAAATTTATGACTTGGGAGTTGTTTTGGAAAGAGTCATAAAATATTGTATAAATTGAACCATGATGTATATTATACTTTGAAAATTACCCTTACACATCCAAAACATATTTTCATAAATTCAAGTGACTTTGGGATCATTTGTGAATCCATTTCCGGCAATTACCCAGGGGGAATTGGAGCCCCCAATTTGCTAGTAAAGAATGGACTACTTTGAACAGAACATTAAACAAGATTGCACAAGTAATTGGGGGGTAATTAAACATATATAAACATAAATTTTAAATTATAATATCATTCATGTACCTTCATAAAAAAATTGGGAGTATTTGGGCCAATTTGGAGGTCTAGACATCAAAACTAGTTAAGCTTGAAATTGGGGAAAAAGTGGAAAAATTGGTCATTTAGTAAAATTCCAAAAAGGGACATTATAGTGGTATCAGAGCATGATATTGGAACATGATGCAGTCTGATATTTATGATTACAATAATTCAGGTACCACCATTATATATTGAAACCCAAAAGTGCTTTTGTTGAAGAGGAAAAAAAAGTAGGAGAAGAAGGCAATTTTTGGGGAAACTATGACTAGGGATGAAAAGGAAACTTCATATGATGGTGATGAGATAATAAAAAACATGGAACCTATCCTTGAATACATGACCAAGAATATTATGAAAGGTTTCAAATTTTCGGCTATCCAAAGTTGGAAAAAATATATTTATTTTAAGAAAACCAAGGGGAAAAATGCATCAGCTTGCTTGAAGGAGCAAAAGGAGAAGACCCATGAACCACCTAGTTCTGAAATAGGTGAAGTAGAATAATTAGTACATGAAGAGGATCAAAATAAAATCCCAATTGAATCCAAAAAATGTGAAGAGACATCACATAAGTATGAAGAAGTTTCTATTGAAAATACTGAAGATCATTTTGAGACCCATTCTACCTTAGATATGAAACAAAGAGAATCTACTGATGGATTCTTGAACTATGAAAAAGTACCTATTGATGGGTGCTCACACCTCTATGTTGGTGACATAGATATCACTTTTTAAAGAGTTTCTACAAGACAATATTCCATTAAACATGAAAATGAAGACCTTGTAGTAGTTGAATAAGAAACAAGATCAACTTCCCCATCACCACTTGAGCTTCATGAAGTTGGTCCAAGCAAATAGGAAGAAGATGAGGAGGTTCATTCGCAAGAGCCTCATTTTCTTGAAGGGTCCTTAAATATGAATGAAAATAATATCCAATATGCCCTTAACATACTCCATGACACTCAAGCATTGGTATCAAATTCTTGTTGGAGAGCTACTTCCTTGGAGGAGCCATCCTTCCTTAAAGACATGGAGAAGATTCAAAGAGCAATGTGAAAAATCAAAGGTAATTTCATGTCTTTGATTTTTGATAGAAAACATGTCATTGACATTGATGAATGGTTACATGAATCATACTTGAATAATAATGAAGTTATTGATAAGCTCACAATTCAAAATGAGCAACTTCTTGAAAAGTTGCAAGACACTTGTTTTTCCTCCTATGTTTTAGATTGTCAAATGGTAGATTGTTTGGAGGATTTTCATGACATGGTGGATCATGAGAAATGGAGAAATTTGAATGTGTGTGATATGTTTTAATATGAATTTTAAGAGATCCAAACACTTTATGTGGTGGAAGAGGAACTTGAATTGTCTCTTGATGAAGGTTATGCAATTTTTAAAGAAGCACATGATTCCTCTACATTGGAACCAATCTATGACAAAGGTTTCCCACTTTTGAATGATCTGCATGATACTACCCATATGTATCATTCCCATGATGAAAATTCTTCACTTTTGGATCATTTGGGTGAGTTAGTTCATTCTCCTACATCCTACCATTCCATGTTTTGCAGCATTAGTATCAATGAGGTATGGGAGAAAGGGTTCTTTTTTATGGTGCCATATGAGGAGTGTGAAACTCCTAGATTTAGTTTTTATGATGACATGGTTGGAGCACACTCTTATTCAAATTTGAAGCAATATCCTTTGTTACTTTATGATTATGCACATCTACATGGATGCACCTATGATAGGCATTGCAGTGACTCGAAGACTCATGGTTTTTGTTGCTCAACACTTGGTTCATTTGATGTTGGAGGAACTTCATCCAACACTGGGGTGAATATATTTATGATTGGAGAACATTTATGTTTCCAGCCACATACTTTGTTATATCTTTATGATTCTCTCATTCATGGATGTATTGATGAGACTTCTTTAAGCCACTTGAAGTCTTCATGTTTTATTTTCTCCTTGTTGGGTTCAGATTTTGATGGAGGTTCTTCATTCACTTCTTGGATGAAAGAACGCATGGATGATTATTATTTTGATACATATTACATTCTTTGGGATCAGAATTATAGGACATGGGATCCTCACCTATGTCATTGGAGAATATTTATTGGTCACTTGAAGCTTTTATGCACTTGGAAAGTGGTGGTCTACTTACTTGGAGGTATAAGAACTTTCATGATTTTTTTATGAGGCACCTCCTTGATGTACAATTTTATTATGTTATTATGTACTTTGATGATATATATTATGTACTCATGATGTTTGGAAGAATGCATACAAGAAAATGGGATCCCAGAATTTTATTTCCTAATGGTATGGGTTGGAGAGAACTCTTAATTGTTGGAGTGCACTACGAGCAATGGGACCCTGGAATAGTTTTTAGTCCCATTGATTTCAATTCTTTTGGGAAACAAGTAGTATGGGAGATGGCTTCCCCACTTAACAAAGTGATTTTAATTAGAGTAGTGCAGAAGCAAGTGTTGTAATCTCATAGATAATAGAGGGTTACCGATAATACACATTGAATCATACATACATAACAGACACAAGAGACAAGAACATAGATATAGAACAACAGATTATATTATATCATGAGGGTCCATACATACATAGAACTAAACTGAGTTCTCATCTAGCTCAACAGCCTAATATATATGATTTACAAATAGTTACATATAACTACCTGTCGTTTCAATCAACCGACACAACCTTACGTAGCCGACCTAATCTCTAATTAGTCGGCTCACCGACTAGTCGCTCCAACATCTCCCCAAGAAACAAAATCTTTCTTCGTCCCGAAGAAACAAGGGAGGTACTTCAACAACATGTTGTCTTAGGTAGTTGTTTCTGGTATTGTTTGTCTTCATGGAATGTGTAGTCGGATGGTTGGTCATTTCTGCACGCATATTTCAACAATTGCTTCTGCTATAATGGCCAGCTAATGTTGAAATTATGCCCAACTCTATAATAATTTTTGGATGTTGATGGTCAATGTTGTGATGCTTGATAAGGTTGACATCTTCTCCTGGATGGAAAGGTCTGCTATGCTTTCCATGTCGGGTCCCATGAATTGATATTTTTCTTCTACTGTTTCCAGTAGTCTTTTAATCTGCGAGCAGATGGTATCTAGTTTATCTAGGCTTGGGAGTGCTTGTTGTACCCATTGGTGTGCTTGTTTTTCTAGTTTCTGTAGTTTAGCTGTCTCCAATACAATTTGATCTTGTATCTGGTTTCTTAGTGCCTCTTTGGTGCATTTTATTCTTTCCAGTGATTGAATTTGTTCTTGGGTTTGTCGGGTTTGCTGAAATACTCGTCCATAGTAAGTGGGCCAATCATGGAATACTTCTTCTATGATGACAGATTCCTCCATGTGGTCTTGCAGCACTTTGTGAGCCTTTGAGAATGCTGTGTAATGTTGCCTTAACAATATGGATGTCTCCTCTTTTTGGTCTTCTTTCGCATTTAGTAGATGTGATTGTAGGGTCGACACCATGCTTTTAAATAACTTATATGCCTTTTCAAGTGGCTTGTCGGTGTCGACCTCTAGAGGTCCTGGTATTACTGTTTGAACTAATTTTCTGCATTTTGATAAGAACTTGACTTGTTCATTCTTACTGTTGTTGAGTTGCTTGTGTCTGATCTGGCTTCTTGTTTTTTCCTCAGTGGCCAGAGTTTCTAAGAGTTGTTGCAACTCTCCGCCTATTAGATTTGTTGCGTCGACTACAGTAGTTGATCCAAGTTGGCTAAGGTGGACCATTGTCAATTGTGATTCTTTGTGGTGTTCCTTCTTCTTTCTTTCTCTTTTTTTCTTGTGTTTATGATGTTCTGTTTGCTATTGTGTCTGTGCATCTACAAGTGGTGGATTCTCCTGTGGTTGGTTTTTTGGTTGCTGATCTTCAACGGTCGGTGGAAATTCTGGTTGACTTTCTTGGGTGAGATTTGTAGCTGGATGTGTATATGGAGGATTTTGTATAGATGGTTTAGGGTTTGGTAAAGGTTATGGATTGGGAAGTGGTGGTGGATATGGTGAGTGGTTGGGTGTAATTGGTGTAGTAGGGATATTGTCAGTCGATGTTAGGTCCTTGACCTCTGGTGGTGGAATCATCTGGGTCGTCAGAGAATAGGTTGTCAATCACCTGGTTGATATCTTCTAGGTTATCTTCCTCCACATCTCTTGTCGGCTCATTGGCTAATGGAGGGTGTGGGATGTCGAAAGGGATAATGGATGAAGTACGACTTGCGACAGTTTGAGATGTCTTATCGGGGTTCCTCAAGAATGTCGACTTGATAATTCCCACAGATCTTGGTTTCTAGGGTATTTTTCTAGTTTGTTGAGGGAAGATCTGCCTTGATCCACTAGCTTCAATCAGTGGACATTTTGTGGTAATCCTCTGGACAAAGGTGAGTAGTTCAGGTAATTTTTTAATATATACCTGGAAATCACTGTCCTGGTCAAACCATTCTTCTAGTGTCTCTAGCATAGCATTCTTACAAATGTTGACTGGGATTATGGTGGGTATTTGTGGATTGTCTTCCTATGTAATCTGGGTTGGAGATGGAGGTGGAGGTGTAGAAACTAAATAAAAAATGATTTCATCCATTGAAGTGGTTGTAATTTTTAGCTTTTTTGGTTGACCTTGCTTTGCTCCTGCTTTGACAAACCGTCTAAATTATGTTTTCACCACCACTTTGTTTGTTGTTGCATATTCTATGATATCGACAACAGCCACCAATAGTTCTTCCTCATATTCTGACTCGGAAATGATAAGCTTGCGCTTCCCTTTCCCCTATTCCTAAAGTTCCTTCCTCTTCCTTGAGGCTACTACTTCCTTTGCTATTTTTCTTAAGTTTTCTTTTGTCATAGCATATTACAGATCATCTGATTCGATGTCATCTTCCAGTTCTTCTTTTCTCCTCTGTTGGTTGGTCAGATTGATACTTTTCTCAGCTGGTTTGGTTACTTGCTGCTCAATTGGTGTATTTCCCCTTTGGGTCAGTGGTGGTACGATTGTTATTTGTAGTCTGTTGGTGTCCTCTGCCAGTATATCATCTGACATGAAGGTACTGATATGTAATCGGAGTTCGTAGTCCTCCTCTTTTTCTTGGTTTTTCAATGGTTCTTCAATTGTTTGATTTATTTCTTTGGCTTTTGTTGGTATTAATAAGTTTGTACCAGATTGTCGAGCTAGCTTGCGGAAGATCTCTTCGACTGTTGGGTAATAGTCAAGAGGTTTTGTTGTTTCTTTTTCTCCCTGCATGTACTATACTAATGTGTGGTCTAGCTCGAGTTGAATATGAGCTATTTTCGGTAGAATTATTCGGATGTTTCGAGGCACCCTCTATTTGATTATCTAGATTTTCAGGTTTTGGAACCAATTTTCCAGCATTACATTACCATTTGCTAATTGTTTCAGTGTTCCATTCTGTGAAAATGGCTTGAATATCCACATGTGGTACTTGTATGGTTCCTGGAACTGCTTGTCCTTGACTAGACACAAGTGGTACATTGCTATCCATAGAATCGGAGATGGGAACCTTATAATCCCGGCCAACTCCTGGCATTTTTCACAGATACTTTTGAGCATGTCAGCAACATGTTGAGCCCAATGGTAGATTTTTCTTGTATTTGCTATTGTGTTGACTACTTCTATCATGTCCATATTTAGATCACTCCCTCGACCTGTAGGGGTGAGTCCTATTGCTATAATTTTGGCTACAATTTGTGGCATCCGAGCTTGTATCTGGCTGATCATTATCCCTTTCGAATTATTTCCTTTTGGTGTTCCAGTTAGTCATTCTACCAGTCCTTATTTTATACCAATAGGGATAGGCTCACCTTGATTTGATAGACTGGTAAGTTTTTATATTACTTCTCCAGAAATTTCTAGTGGTCAATCGAACTAAAATTTACCATTGTGATACTGACTAATGATAAATTTTACTGCTCTTTCTTTCGTTCCTCAAAATATTTCCATGAACGGTGTATTCATGTAACTCATGATGGTGTTGTAGCTGATCTTCTCTGCTTCTGGTGTTATTTTCTTGTCCTGGTAAGTCCATTCTTTGATTTCTGCCCAGGTTTTGGACCACGAGGTTTTCTGTAGCTTGGAATTCTTGATATTTCTTAACCTTCTCATCAATGGGGTTTTGGTGGATTGTAGTTCTTTTGTTTTTTCAGCTGCGGCTTTGGTTTGCTTCGGGGCCATCTCATCGGTCTCTTGGTCGACTTTTCTTACAGGTTCTCGTCTCTCGAATTTTTAACTGCTGAATTGTTCTATCTCTTCAAAATATGGTAAATGATCTTTTTCTAGCCCAATATTTATAGGTGGAGTGGATGACGTTTCTGTCGATGGATGTATTAATGGCGGAAGTGATGGTCTAGCACGGTCTCTGGAGATTGTGTTAATTGCGATTTGATTTTGGTGCTCCTTCTGACCGTAGTCATGAAGGCATGATTTGACCTTCGGGGTTGTTGGTCGATGTTGATCATGCGAGCGATCTATGGTGGTAATTCAGTGGGTTTGGTGTCGATTGTCGAAGTGTTGGTTATTATATCTTTCAAAGTTTCTTGTCATCTTGGGTTATGGGTGTTGGTTTTGCTTTAGTATTTTTAGATTTTATACTTTTGTCTGACAATTATGGTCGTTATATTTATGTCTTTTTTTATTTTATTTATCAGAACTTGGTTTAATTTTTGTATTCTTTTAGTCGGGCACCATTAACAAGTTTCTGAAATATTATGCCTTGTAATGTCCTTAGTCGGACTGATCCATTGGATTGAATCTCTTCGACAACGTAAGGTCCCATCCATTATGTATGTAAATTTTTGGGTTTTCCTTTTACTCGACTGTTGTATAGTAAGGCGAGGTCCCCTACCGACAGATTTTTTTTTTGATATTGTGATCATGCCAAGCCTTCTGCTATTATTTTTGGATTTCTTGATGTTGCAAATTGAGAAATCGGTGTTCTTCTAGCTTGATTAATTGCATCAGTCAGTCCTTCTTGCCTTCTTCGACATCGACATCTAAAATATCTTCTATGGTGGGTGTTTGTTGCAAAAAATGTAGTGGAACAACTGCTTCTTGGCCATAGACTAGTTGAAATGGTGTTTGGTCAGTCGAATGCTTGTATGTTGTTCTGTAAGCCCATAGTACTGCAGGTATCTTTTCATCCCAATCATCTTTGTCAGTGTTTCATATTTTTGTTAGGCCCCTTGTTAATGTTTTGTTGAATGCCTCAATTTCTCCATTCGACTGAGGGTGATAAGCTGTACTACGTCGGTGGTCATTTTGAACTAGTCTATTAGTGCTTTGATGGTTTTGTTAATAAAGTTTCAACCTTGGTCATTGATTAGGGTTATTGGGCATCCAAATATGGTAATTATATTTTCGTAGATAAATTTAGTAGCTATCTCACTAGAACATGAGTCGAGAGGTTCTGATTCTTCCCACTTGGTTACATATTCTACTGCGGTTATTATGTATCTTACACCTGTTCTTTTTGCTGGTATTGAGAATGGTCCTATGAAGTCGATGGCCCAACTTTCAAATGTCAAACTTGGGTTTACTGATATCAAGGGCATTTTTGTACTAGGCAGAGGTTGACCCAGTCGTTGACATCTATCGCATTGGCTCACAAACATTTAACAATCCTTGTATAGTTTCAGCCACCATAGCCCTGACTGTTGGATTTTCTTGGCAGTTTTATCTGCTTGAAAATTTCCTCCCGTCGGTCCATAGTGTGCTTCGTACATGATATTATCTCTTTCATGTTCTAATTCACATCGTCTAAGGATGTCATCGAGGCCCATTTTATATAAAAATCCATTTATGAGGATATATGGTGCAACTTTCATAGCTAAGATTTGTTTCTTTTTCATGCTCATGCCCTCTGGCGCTTGACCACTTTCTAAGAATTGAGCTATTTCCTCTAATTCTGCTGGGACTTCTTCTATTCAAAATAAGTGTGCATCCGGTAGGTCGTCTTCGACTCCTATCAGCTCCTCTCTTGTGTCGATTCACGACAAGTGGTTGGGTCCGACATTTAATTTTCCTGGTCTAACAACGACTTCAAATTTGAATTCTTGGAATAGTAGTAGCCATCAAAAAATTCTCCCATGGTGTAAGGGTTTGTTTACAAGGTATTTTAATTCTTGGTGGTCAGTATAAAAGATGAAAGGGCCGGCTAGTAGGTAATGTCAATACATCTGTAGTGCAAAAAACATTCCTAATGCTTCTCTCTTTGTTGTCGAATAGTTTCTTTCTAACTTATTTAGTTTTCTACTACTGTAAAGTATGGGTTAATCCATTCTATCGTCCCCTGGTTGTGTTAAGATTGCTCCTATTACTAGGCCTGATGCGTCGATGTTTACGTCGACCAATTCAAGAACCTTAGGATGGGTGCCTCGAATAGCTTCCTTTTTAGTGTTTCAAATGATATGTTACATTCATCTGCCCAGTCGAACTTTTGATCTTCTCTTAATAGTTATTCCAATGGATAGGTCATATCTGAATAGTATATCATAAATTTCCTGTAATATCCTATATGACCAAGTAGTACCCTGACTTGTTTTGGGTTTACTGTTGGTTTTATGTCGAGGATAAGTTTTATTTTTGCAAAGTCGACTTTGATTCCTTCTTTGCATACAATGTGTCCTAATAGTTTCCTGATAGGAGTTAGGAATATGTATTTCTTTATGTCCAGAGATAGCTAGATTTGTCGGCATCGTTCCAACATGAGCCTTATCCATTTGCAGTGATCTTTCAGCATAGAGTATATAGTCCAATCATTGAAATATACTACCATTGTTTTGTAGATATATTCTTGAAATGTTTTGACCACAATTCTCGAAAATACAACAGGTGCATTTTTTATACCAAAAGGCATAACTCTGTAGGAAAATGAGCTGAATTCACATATGAATGTTGTCTTTTTATGGTTTTGTTTGGATATTGGTACTTGGTTGTAACCTGAGAATCCATCCGTAAACAAGTAGCATTCATGTCCTGCAACTTCATTTAGGATTTCAACTGCATAGGGTGTTGGGAATGGGTCTGTTAAGCTAACTTTGTTTAATTCTCTGAAGTCGACACAGATCCTTAGCTTTGTCAAGTCGTGTTTCTTTGGTTGTACAACCATTGGAATTTCCCATTCCTATTGGTCAACAGGGTAGATAATTCCTGCTGCAAGCATATTATCAATCTCTTTCTTGACTATCTCTTTATATTTATGAGCTAATTTATATGGCCTCTTCTTTACAGGTCAGGCATCAGTTTAAATGTCGATCTTCATTTCTCCCATTTCATGGACTAGACCTTTGAGATATTTGTAGTCTCTAGAGAATAGATCGTGGAATTCTTTTAGTAAGTTTACTATTTCGGTTATTTGATCTTCACTCCACTAATCACCAATTTTTTCCATTTTTGGTCGATCATCGTATGATATGTCAAATTCTTTAGTTTTCACTTTGGCATCTAACCATTATGGTGCTTTGGCTTCATTGATTGCTTAGATCCATTCTTTGAGTTGTGAAAATGTAGTAGGAAAGTCTGTTGTAGTCATTTGGTCAGTATCTTCTTTGTTGGCTGTCTCAACTTTAAGTACTATGCGAATTGGTTTTGTTGTTTCTGAATGGTATGATTTCCATCAAAAGATTTTCCCTTCCAGATTTTTGTTTTCCATTTGTAGTCTTGTTGACTGTGGTATTGTCTTGGTTTGTATGTTATTGCATGTTATTGTCGGTCAATAATAATTTTGTGTTAGGGTGTTATTCCCGATCAGTTCTATAAACACTTTGATTTGTTTTACAGTTTTGACTAACTTTTCATTTTGTGGTATAAAGTTGAAGTCTTTGATGAAGTTCTCTCTAAGTTCATGCCATTGAAATGTTTCACCTTGTTCTTCTTCCATTTTGTACCATTTGTTTGGTAAGTCGGATAGCATCGATGGAAACAGGTGTGGCCATGTATGTTCGTCTTTATACCCAAGACTTTTCCACTCTTTTTTGCATGTTCTTATGTGTTCTTCTAAGTCCTTCCCCTAGATGAACATAGGTATTTGTGCTTTTTTGGTTATCCTCTTTCCTTTGAATCTTTCTACAAAGTAAGTTGAAGCTGTTGTCCATGTCTGCAATCTTGATTGATGGGTATCCGACCATCTAGCAGCTTGTCCTCTGAAGGTTTCTACTAAGCTTTGTAATCGGCCATGTTCACCAATGTTTTTAGATACTTGTTCTATATGTGTAATCAATGATTCTCTTTATTTGTATCTTGGGGATTTGTATGATACTTATATTTGTTGGTTTTAAAGTAGGGTATTCCTTGCTTTTCTTTTCGAATATTTTTGGGATGATGGAAACTAAGAAACATTGTTGGACTGGTTTCTTTTGCACTGTTTGAATGTTCTAGTAGCCTCTTGCTTATGTCTCATAGTTTTTGACTTCCCAATCATATAATTCTACTTCTGAGTTGTATCCTACTGAATATTTATTGCCTAAGTGAAGCTCGCCATAGACATTGGGTTATGTGTAGTCTTCATTATTTTGTATTTGATATAATTGTTGGGTGTCATTTTCTTCATCAATAGGTTCTATCCAAGGTTCTCCTTGGGATGGATGGATAAGTACTATAACTTTCTATCCATTCCCTTTTAGTTTATCCTTTCTTTATCTAAAGATATTGATGCTTTCATTTTTCTTCCCCATGGTCGGCCTACTAAAGCTGGGAAGGAACTGGATCCTTCCTTAGGGTCAATAATTTCAAAGTCGACTTTGGTTGATATTCCTTTTATTGTCGTATTGACATTTCTCCAAACTCTGACAGGTTCAATCAGACCTTGGTCGGATAATTTGATGTCTATTCTTGACTCATATAGTCAAGGTCTACCCAATTGTTCCCAAGTGTCGCGAGTCATAATATTTAGTTGTGAGCCGAAGTAAAGTACAACCTATCGAACATGGTATCCTTCGATTTCTAGGTCGACAAGTGGGTTGGCATCACTTTTTTCCTTTTGGTTTAAATTGCATATGTTTTTTGTTTGCTTTTCTGTATTATTATTATGCTTCATATTATACAATAATTCAATGAATTGAGATACTGCTTTATCATCTTGTACTAAACGTATTAATTCTTTAATTGTGCTTTGTCGACTATTATCAACTTCTTCTTGTCAAGAAAATTCTTTTAATATATTCGTTGTGTCATTATATAATTGTTTTTGTTTAGATGGGTTAGGATAATCGTTCTTTTCTTTTATTTTACTTATGCGTGGATTATCACTCCCAATTTTTGTTTCTTGTTGGGTTAGTATATGCAGATTCTTTGTATTGATTACATCATGTTTTTGAATGCATGACAAGACATTAGCATTTTTCTTTTTATTGATTTTATCAAGCATAGTAGGGAAATCCTCTAATGAGTGATCACTGACTCCACATATAGTACAAAATTTTAAATCGGTTCTTTCCTTGTATGGGCAGTCTGCATATCGATGACCTTATTTATAGCATGTAAAACACTGGAAGGGTTGACGTGGTCGATTGTCGTGATTCCCAAAGAATCGACCTCCACCTCCATATCCTCCACAACGGTTGTCAAACTAGTGCTCATATCGACGGCCTTCATATCTTTGATTATTCGGTTCATTTTGATCATTGCTTCGCTGGTTGTTATCATTGTTTTGCGCAACTGCATTTGTCTGGTAGATTGCTTGGTAGTTTTTTTGGTTCTTTAAGTTTAAGTGGAATTTGGTCGTTGGGTGAATTTTTACTTCACAGATTGCACACCAATATGCTTTGCCATTTTTCATGTTATACAGGAAATCTTTCATTGTGTGTTCTCCATATTCTTGGTAGATGTCATAGAAGCACTTTGTCTAAAAAAATCGAACATCCTGTTGATTTATGTCTTGTCGACAGTTATATTTAGCATGTCCGGCCATTGAGAATTTTGTGTACCAAACATCCTGATTCTTGAGGTTCAGCTCTTTTAATGATTTCTACATGATTTCTAGTTGTTCTTGAAGTCTAGTATCCATGGGATATGCTGGGAAATATTCGTCCATCTCCACTTACAAAGCTTTGGTAAGCACATATTTGTATGTTTTAAACATCTCCAAGCTTATGTGCCCCCGAATTTTCTGTGATAGACCTGCAAGAAACCACTGAATTAATAGTTGTTCATCAATTACATAATCTAGTTGGCTAAGGAGGTGTTTCTAACGTTTGACATATTTTGGGACAGACTCTGCTGGATTTTGAGATGTTGTTTTCAACTTTTTGGTTGCCAAATTTTTTTTGTATGGAGTTTTAAATAAAGACAAGAATTGCGCTTTAATTTATTCTTTAGATGCTTGGGGAGTTCTATCGATATAGGTCATGTACCATGTTAGTGCTCTTTTCCTTAAGGCATCGGTGAACTGTGTCGTCTGTCGATCTTCAGTTGTAACCTGATTTGACTCGCATGTTGACTCACAGATGAACCAATGTCATCTAGGATCTTCATCACCCTCGTATAGAGGGATATTTGCTGATCTGTGACCCATGTCAGAATCATTGTTGCTATCACCTCCAGGAGTTGGTGGTGGTGGTAGTGGGATGTTTTCCTTGTCTCATTGTACAGAGCTGTTGTCGATGGACCTTTCGTTCCTTTCATTCATTTTGTTTGTCATTTCTTCTCTGACAAGTAGTCAGTTCAGGTCGACTTATCCTGTCAATGTCCAACTGCACTGATTTGTCTGCAAGTCTGACTGTTCTATATTTTCCAAAGCTATGTTTGGTAGGGGGGTTCTCCTTCATGTGTCTGGTAAAGTAAGTGGATACTTCAGTTGGAAGGGTACGCCTGAAGTGTGACCCAGTTTCCTTCCTCTGATCGACGGATCACTATATGATTATCATCATTTACCTCGCCATCTAGTCAGCTCCATATACCAAACTCACAAGTTATTAGTCTTAGGTATTCTTCGACAATGGCTTGTATTCTGGTACTCGGATTCGTTGGAGACAAAGGACTTATCTCCTAGGGAACTTCTATTTGGAGAGATTCATGCTGCTCTATCCCCAAGTCTTCTTCCATGGGTGATGCTTCTTCATCCACGCCTTCTTCTTGTCGGTCATGAACCGATTCTGGCAGATTTCTTTCCTGGCCTGTCACCCTAGTATTCTTTCCTCTTTGCAGTGCTATAGCTCGTTCTCTTCTTTCTTCCCTTCTTTTTAGCCTCTTCTCTCTCTCTACTTTCTGTAAATCTGTCGTGCCTTTGTGTGTCACTGTTCATTCGATTTCCTTTTTAGGTTGACTTTTCATTACTGGTGATGGTATCTCCTTTTAGTCAACTAGAATCCTCTTCACTTTACTTCAACATATGACCATCTACCCCCCCACAGCCTACCTGATGCTTTAGAAATCTCGTATAGTTATGTTTACTTGCTTAGGAAATACTCCCACTCCCTTTCAGCAATGAATTTCTCCCACTTTTTCTGTTTCTCTACCCAGTTAGAATTTGGTGGTGGTTCATGCAGTGACAGATGAGGTTCTACAATATGACCCACTCCTTTTTCTATCAGGAATTTGAACAGTAGGGTCGGTAGGGAGCATAGGAACTGCTCGGTATGGTCTGTATAGAATTTTTCTGAACGGTTTCTACCGAATTTCTTTCTTCTATGGATTTCTCCTCGCAGAATTTGTCTGTGATCTTTTCAAGCCACTCCGACAGGTTTGTTCGTCCACCTCGAATCAGTTTATCTAGAATCTCTTGGTCCTTAGTTGCTTTCAAATATTTCATCCAATTTTTTTTTCAAAAGCTGGGGTACCAATTCTACGAACTTCTAATGAGTTTTAGTGAATAATTTCTCCTTCGACTAAGCAGTTGTTAATCTGTTTCTCCTCGCGTAATTATGCAAATAATTTTCTATCTTGCGCTCCCCCCAGTTCTTAATCTCCTATTCTAATATCATCTGCTTATAGTCTCCGAGATATGTACTACTAGAAACAGAACCAATGTTGTAATCTCATATATCATAGAGGGTTACCAATAATATACATCACATCATACAGACATAACATACACAAGAGACAATAACATAGATATAGAATAACAGATTATAGTATATCATGAGGGTCCATACATACACAGAACTGAACTGAGTTCTCATCTGTCTCAACAGCCTAATATATATGATTTACAAACAGTTACATATAACTACTTGTCGGTTGGGTCAATCGACATGACCTTACGCGACCGACCTAATCTCTAATTAGTCAGCTATTCGACTAGTCCCGCCAGCATCAAGAATGGGGGTTCCTCTCTCAAATATTCATGGAATCTCAAAGACTCAAAGTTGGGAAACTCAGTGGCAACTTCAAAGAATCATACAGAAAGCAGGTTCTTCAACACCCATGTTTGAAATTGCTTGAGGACAAGCAATATTGGGAAGGGAGGATTTGTCATATCCCAAATTTTGCATTGGGTCACAATGGCCTAATCACATTTTCCATATTCATGAGAGTTTTCCAAATTGATGCTAAGGGTCAAATAATTGTCAAGGAAGAAAATTACTAGTTTCCTAGGTTGGGGGTGGAAGCTTTGGGATTTGGAATAATGGGGATAATAAATGATGTTTGAACATTAGAATGACATAAATATTTAATAAAGGTGATAACTAAATAAATACAAGGGAATATCAAAGTGGAAATTGAGCATGGAGACACATGGAGACTATGGGGCCTACACAAGCTAGAAATTTGGTACCAAATGGAAACCTCCTCTTGCAATTTTGAATCCATGGGAATAATAAAGGTTATTGGATGAGTTATAAGGTTAATAGATTTGGCCATATGCACAATAGGTCGAATTTGGGACCAAGTTTTTGAGACCAAGTTTGATAATTCAAATTCCGTTTGGTGTGGTTATTTCAAAGAACATCATGATCCTTATTTTTTTTTAAAACCCTAGGAAGACAAATTTTCAAAACAATGTGAGGATGTCATTTTATCCTCAAATTTTGAGCCCCATTCACAAGGTGATCATGAATACAATCATTGTCCCTAGATGAATCACCCCTCTTGTTCATGATATTCATGAAGCTTTTCCTTTTGATGATGACATTTTTAGAATCAATTTCAAGCAAGTCCCTAAGGTTTGAATTTCCAAAGAGGAAGTAATCTCACCTCATACTAACCCACAAATTGAATCCTTAAATAATGACAAGACCTATGATTTGCAATACGGTGTCTTTTTTTGAGATGAGGTTCTACTTGAAGACAAGTCATCTAAATTTCAAGAAGACACCTTATTCGATAAACAACTCTCGTTTGTATTTTTTTCTTTTCAAAAATCATCAAATGGAAGGGAACAATCATTTTTAGGAGGTAGTTTATCATGATCATGTTTATTTTGGCCCTTCTCTTTTTTATTACGAGATTCTAGACTTGGGTGACATTGCAACTAATGTTATTGACGAATCCTTTTTCATATCATCAATTCATGATTTGACTAACAAAGATGCTCTATATTTTTCAATCGTGGGTTAGGATGATGCATTTTACAAACCTATTCTTGATTCAATGCCTTTTTTCTTGGAGGAAATCCCTCATCTTGCTCATCATAACTTTTCAAATGCTCTCGTCAATGACACTTACCAATTAAATCAAGAGACTACAAATGCTGTAGATATTAATATCAATGATTGAATCCTACCTTAGATTGATTTATTTTTCCTATATGGATCTCATCCTAATCATGGTGATGTTCTTGATGCTTTCATATATGATATTCATCATGGATGATATTGTTTTTAACGATCATATTATGTCCAATATTGATGTCCTATTCGAACCTGGTCCTCGTCCAAATCATGTTGACTTTGTTGATACTACATGCCAGTTTAATGATGAAATCATTCAAGCCCCTCCTTTGGACAATCAAATTATGTCCGATGGTGATTCTATATCTCAAATTGCTTCACATCCCATTTACTACAATTACCCTGAATATTTTCTTAAAGGACATGAATTTCTCAATGATGAATCCATGACGAGAAAGACTTCCATTAAGGACAACCATATCATTCATGATTCATCACATATTGACATGCATCCTATTGATCAAGCAAATCATATATCTCCCCATCATCAACTTGTCATCAATAAAAAAATTGAACATAAAATCAATGTTTTGCCGCAAAATGATTTGCAACCAATCTCTGACCATTATCCTCAGTTGGTTTATGATGAACCTAGTGTTGTCATGAGAATAACCAATTATAATAAAGTTGATAAAGATTTAAATTATATCGAATATAAAGACAACACCACTTGCATTGCTCCGAATCCATTTGTTATAAAACTAGGCGATAATGAGAAATCAATGAGGCTTTAATCAATACAATTTCAATGTACGTCAATGATCCAAATTCTTTATTCCACATTAATTTGACTGTTAGAAAAATAGGATCGCAGAGCAATAACAATAAACAATAAACAAGATGAAAATATTAAAACACATTACAAGAGAGACACATATATAATGTGATTCACCCAAGATGGGCTACGTCCACACGAAAATTGTCAGTCCTTTATCATTATACCATCCAACAAAATGAAGGGATACAACCTACAACAAATTCACTGCAATTCCTCTTCACTCTCTCATAGTATCTCTCATACAATCAAAGAGATTTCTTTACAATTCTACAATACAATACAAATATGTATTACAATGCTTTCCTTTTATAGGGGAATTACCATGGTTCACCCAATATCGTGGGTCTATAAACTGTTGTAACATCCTAAAAATTTCTTTCAGGGGATTCGTCTCAGAACCCTTGCCGAAGGTCCGCTTCCCCCTGACCCCGGTACCCCCCTACTGGGACAAGTGTATAGTCAAACTGGGGTACAAACATGGCTAAACAATAAGATATATGAATATGGAAGATCATGCTCCATAACCAACAATCTCCCACTTGGAGTCCGATCATAATAACTCCACTGTTGCAACACTTGCTAGACTATGCTCTGAATCTTGCACTTGGAAATTCTATCTTCTTTAGCATCATGCTTGAAGGCTAAATAAAACCTAGCAGGAAATTAGTTTCTCTTTGGTTACTACCTTTGTCAACATGTCTGCAAGATTATGGCTACTATGTATCTTTTCCAATTTTAACAGTTCATGTTCTAGAATAGATCTTATGAAATGATACTTGAGTTGTATATGTTTAGTCTTCGAATGAAAGGATAAGTTCTTTGTAAGATGAATGGATCTTTGGATGCCACTTTACAACTTACTATTCTACTACTTCTTACCCAATTCCTACATCAACCTATGCAACCAAATAATCTCTTTATTAGCCTCTATAGTAGCAAAATACTCTACTTCCATTGTTGAAAGTGCAACAACCTTTTTCAATTTCAAAATCCAACGTACTGTTGTTCTACCCACAGTAAATACAAACCCTCTGGTGCTCCTCCTACCATCTTTATCACCTGCCATATTTGCATTAACATATCCCTGTTGAACAGTGTCTGAGCCTCCAAAACATAATGCATGATAATTGGTACCTCTCAAATACCCGAGAATCCACCGTACTTCTTTCTAATTCTCTTTACCTATATTGTTCATATACTTGCTCACAACTCCCATTGCATGTGAAATATCTATTCTTGCACACACCATAGCATACATTAAATACCAACTGCTAATGAATAGGGAATCTTGGACATGTATTCTATCTCTTCCAGTGTCTTGGGACACATCTCCTTACTTAGTTTGAAATGGTTGGCCAAAGGTGTAATAACTAGTTCTCATTTTGCATTCTAAACCTCTCCAACACCTTTTCTATGTACTCACCTTGAGACAATGTCAACTTGCAATTTTTCCTGTCTCTTGTTATTCTCATACCAAGGATTTGTTTTGTAGCAATCAGATTCTTCATCGCAAATGACTTAGCTAGTTTCCTTCCGAGCACATTTATATCTTACATGTTAGACCCTGCAACAAGCATTTCATCAACATACAATAACAAGATAATCTATCTTCCATTATCTAGCCTCTTGAAATAAACACAGTGGTCAGAATGACATCTATTATAACCCTTTTCTGTCATAACCTTATCAAATTTTAAATACCACTTCCTTGGATCTTTCTTCATGCCATACAAGCTCTTCTTCAATCTGCAAATGAAATTTTCCTTCTGTTTGACCTAATATCCCTGTGGATGTTGCATATAAATCTCTTCCTCCAAATCCGCATGGAGAAAGGTTACTTTTACATATAATTGTTCAAGATGCATCTTCTACCATCACTAGACTTAAAATAGCCCTAATTGAAGTCATTTTAACAAGATGAGAAAATATTTAATCAAATTCTATACCTTCAAATTGTGCAAACCCCTTTGCAACAAATCTATCCTTGCATTGCTTCTTGCCTCCACCTTCTTCCTTCAACCTATAAAACCATTTATTCTGCAATGTTCTTTTTTCTGCAAGAAACTCAACGAAATCCCAAGTTTGGTTTCATACCAATGAGTCCATATTCTCATTCATGCCTTTCTCTCACTTCTTTCTAGTTTGTACTTGCATTGCCTCTTCATAACATTTCGGTTCACCAGAATCAGTCATCAATAAATAATACAGTGAAGGAGAGAATTGTTTAGGGGGTCTACTTAACTTGGTAGATCTTCTTACATTTGTAGTAGTTTGAGGTACTTGTTGCTGGTCCTGATTTTCTGGTGCCTTTGGAACTTCATTTTCTTTGACTTCATCAAACATTGTGTACTATGTGTTTTCCTTTTCCTCTTTCTTTTCCTGCAACTGATCTTTGTACATAAAATTTCCATTGAATACTACATCTCTAATCATAATGATTTTGTGATTTTTTTAATCCCATAAGAGATAACCAAAATCATCAACCATGTATCCAATAAAGGTGCATTTCTTGAATTTAACCTCAAGCTTTGCTCTATTTTTTTATCAATATTGACAAATGCTTCACAACCAAAAGTTATGAGAAATGAGTAGTTTTCGATTTTACTTGTCCATGCCTCCTCTGTAATTCCACCATCCAAAGCGCTTGAAGGCCCTCTATTTCTTAAATAAGTATTGGTATCTATACCATCAACACAAAATTGTAAGGGAAACCCTACATGCAATCTCATACACCTTACACACTCCATGATCGTTCTGTTCATCCTTTCTGACACCCCAATTTCTTGTGGTGTTCCTGGGACTATTATCTCTCTATGGATCCCATGGTATGAATAGTAACTATCAAACTCTTTGCTACAGTATTCACCTCCATTATCATATCTAAGACATTTCAACCTTTTTCTTGTCTCATTCTCAACCAAATATTCCCACTTCTTAAAAGTAGAAAACACATCAGATTTCTGTCTAATGCAATAAAACCAAGATTTTATAGTTGCTTCATCAATAAAAGTAATATAATAATGATAGCCACCAAGAGATTGTACCTGAGTCGTTGCCCATACATATGAATGCACAACCTCTAACTTTTCACTCTTGTTTTGTTTCCCAACCCTGAGAAATCTAACTCTCTTCTGTTTTCCATAAACATAGTTCTCACATAATTCCAAACTTACCTGCTTTAGATTTGGAAGAAATTTCCTTGAGTGGAGAATTTGCATCCCCTTCTCACTTATGTGGCCAAGCCTATGATTCCAAATTGAATGCACAATCTACATCCCAATGCAAAAGCTCTAACTTTTCACTCTTGTTTTGTTTCCCAACCTTGAGAAATCTACCTTCCTTTGTTTTAGATAAACATAGTTCTCACATAATTCCAAACTTACCTGCTTTACATCTGGAAGAAATTTCCTTGAGTGGAGAATCTGCATCCCCTTCTCACTCATGTGGCCAAGCCTATGATTCCAAAATGCTACACCTATTTCTGTGGAAGCTAGAGAGATAGAATAATCAGTATTATGAGGACATAAAGACAACGTACCTATCCCATCTCCTTTTTCTATTACCAATGATCCTTTAGTGATATTCCATCAGGTTTTTCCAAACGTAGACAAACAACCACTATCTCCCAACTTCCCTGTTGAAATCAAATTTATTTTCATAGCAAGAATATTCCTTACATATTTTAGTATCCATTCATTTCCATTATTTAATTTAACTCGTACCTTACCCATTCCAACAATTTTACATGGTTCATCATCCCCCAATAAAACATGTCCAAAATCACTTGGAACATAATCATGAAAGAATTTCCTATGGGGTGTAGCATGACATGAATCCCCTGAATCTACTACCCAGTAATCACTAGTATTATCTAATGCAAGAATCAAAGCATCTTGTAACACATCACTCGCTACATTTTCTTTATGAGTAGTCTCCTGCTACCTGTCTCCTTTCTTCTATGGATCTCTGTAGTATTTCTTCAAATGTCCTCTCTTACCATAGTTCCAGCACTCCATCTTTCAAAATCTAGACTTGGATCTTCCCTTTCTATACTTGTTGTAATTACCCGGGCTCCTTCCTCTCTCCCTTTGCCTTCCGCTGCTTTCCATGGTCAATGCATTACCTGATGTCTCACTTGTGCTTTTCTTCACATTTCCTCACTAAAAAGAACACCTACAACATCACCAAATTTCAAAGTTCTTGAACTAGGGACAAAGTTAGTTACAACCATGACTAAGCTGTTCCGATTTTCTGGAAATGAGCACAATATTATAATATCCCTAACCTCATCTTCAAAATTCACTTTTACAAAACTTAGCCGACTAGTAAACATATTAAATTCACTTAAATGGTCGGCAACAGATCCACCTTCGAAAATATTTATATTAAATAAATGCTTCATTAAAAATACCTTGTTGGAATCTAAGGGTTTTTCATAGATCTTAGCCAATGTGATCATCACACCCACTGTTGTCTTTTCTTTTGAGATATTGAAAGCCACCGACGAAGCCATGCATAGCCATATTATTCCTAGTGCCTTTATTTCAAGAACCTCCCATTCTTCATCATTCCTAGTCGCTGGTTGTTTTGTTTTTCCGCCCAATGATAGGTATAGATCCTTTTGGTACAGATAGTCTTCCATTTGTATCTTCCATAACTAGTAGTTTTGGACGTTAAATTTTTTGACCCTAAACTTTCCTTCTTCTTCCATTTCTCCCACTTGAACCATGAAGCCTTCTTTCCTACGAGTTCACCATCTAAATAGACCTTTTGGCTATGATACCTTATATAAAAACAAGATCATAGAGAAATAAAAATAAACAATAAGCACGATGAAAATATTAAAAAAAATTACAAGAGAGACATAGACACAACGTGTTTCACCCAAGGTGGGATATGTCGACACAGAAATTTCTAGTCCTTTATTATTATACCATCCATCAAAATGAAGAGATACAACTTGCATCAAATCTACTGCACTTCCTCTTCACTCTCTCACAGTCTCTCTCACACAATCATAAATACTATTTTACAATGCTATAATACAATACACAACCGTATTACAATGATTTCCTTTTATAGGGGAATTACCATGGTAGAATACCACGGGTCACCCAATACCATGGGTTCGTAAACTGTTGGCCAAAAAACATGCCAAAAATTTAATTGGGGGGCTTTTCCCCTAAACCCCCTTTCTCGGAGGGTTTCCTTTGTACCCTCCAGCCGACACCCCCCCTGTTGGGGGATGTTGTCTCCTCACACTCCCCTGCTGGGACGAGTCTACAGTAAAACTGGGGTACAAACATGCCTAAATAATAACATCTCTGAATCTAGAAGATAAGGCTCCATGACTAACATTGGCATGGATAACAAGGTGAACATGGGAATTACTAGGGTTGTTCTCATAGACCACATTTGAGATTCATGGGTTGACAAATTTTTTCAGTCATGCAAATACTAACTCTGTTTACTTGCATTTCGTTTTATTTAATTCGGGAAGGACTAACACTTGGTTTTTGAGTTTGACAATCAAATATAGATTTCTTCTTGATGTTCGCAATGGGATTTTTTGTAATAAGGATGCAATTAATAATAGTCATAGCATTTTAGATGTTTTCCTTTACAACAAATGTCATCCCTCATGAAATGTTTTTATTACTTTCATAGAAGTAGGGGTAGGAGGACATGTTAGTCAAATGTTATTTTATTGTTGTGCATTTGTTTTCATTGCGTCGCATTAGTTTAGCAGTATTTGTTTCCTTTTTCCTAGATAGTTTCTTTTTCATTATTTACTTCAGTGGAGCTAAATAGCGATTGGGTATTTATAGTCTCAATATTATGAAGGTTGATAGATCCAAAGTATTTTATCGATTGTGATCATGACCATGCCGTGGTTAACTTGCCACCTTTCGCAAGGTCCTTTAAATTTAATCTCCGATTTTTCATATATTATGGTCTGACCATCTTAATGCTTCTCCTTACGTTTCTTGCAGAAAAGACATCAGAAGGCTCTTAAAATATGCAAATTAAACCGGCTCCGACGCAGATCATTAATTTTCAAGTTGCAGGTTCGACCATACCAGACTC
The DNA here is from genome assembly GCA_001517045.1 of Pseudotsuga menziesii. Taxonomy (NCBI): domain Eukaryota; kingdom Viridiplantae; phylum Streptophyta; class Pinopsida; order Pinales; family Pinaceae; genus Pseudotsuga; species Pseudotsuga menziesii. Next base: position 90,909 of record LPNX010997862.1, on the reverse strand, counting down.
TAGCCATGCTTGTGGAGCTTGCAACAGTGAGCTTGAAATGCTCTACTGCAGAGTCGTGTCCCATCACCTATCGCTGTATGTGCCCTAAGGGCAAGGTTTTTCCCGTTCCTTCAGCACCGCCAAAACCATAGCAACTTCCCCTCTTGTATCCTTCCAACCTCCCTTTATATCATAATTTCGGATGGACAGATTCATGAGTTATTTCTGGTCTTTTTTATGGCAGTTGTCTCTCTATAATTCCAATATCTTTGTAATTGTTTGAATGTCATGCTTATGTTTTTAAGATAAATGCTTATCTTTTTAAGATAATACATCCAATGATTATTTATGCTTTAAATTTCAATAGATATGTGCACCTGTCCCTTGTCCCTTGAATAGTGTTAGTATGTACACATTTTGGTTTCTGATTGATTTATTTCAATTATCATATGTAAATGATCAATTCAAACATAAAATTTTAACGCGGTGCATTTTGCAAATCTAGCCCAAGACTCCTCTATTTTATAATTGATAATAATTTGAAATTTGAAGTGGCTTTTGGATAGGATTCCTAATGAATACTTACTTACATAAAATGTCTTTTAATGTTTCATGAGTAATGATTTTTTTTAAAATAATATATTTATGATAAATCAATTAAAATACAAATTAATTTAATTTTGTTTAATTTAGTTTTAATATATATTGAGAAAGATATAAATTGATTTTGGTTATTTAAAATAATATTTTGTTTTAAAACATTTTAAAATTTAATGGATATATATATAATTTGTTAGTAAAATAATATTTCTTAAGTTTATAAGTTATATATAATTTGCGAGTAAAATAATATGTTAGAAGTTTATATGATTGGTTAGTAAAATAATATGTTTTAAGTTTATTATATGATTGGTTGGTAAAATAATATGTTTTAAGTTATATTAATTTGTTAGTAAAATAATATTTTATTCAATATAAGAAAAATAATTATATAAGTGGAATTTATATTTATTTATTGTTGGAGATTCTACATGTCCACCTTGTAATGTTGTGGAATATTTTTGCTAGTTTGTTAACTCATCTCAATCTCATGGAAATTATGGAGTGAGTTTCTCAATTAAGCTTTGTCGAACTTTTGGATTTCTAAGGTTCCCAAATCCTTCCAACTTCCACAACTTAACCTTGAGAAAATTTTGATTGCAAGTCTCTCAACTTTGTGCATAGTCCTCAATTCAACTAGTTTCTAAATTTTATTCCAAAGGAAAAAATGCCATCATATCTTCTATTCATTATTAATTAGGATAATGTTTACACCTTCATAATATGTCATAACCCACTGTCTACATACATTTTCTTATACAACATAAAAAATAGAGTTCGTCCTATAATAACATTATGTTCCCCCAAAACCATAAACTCTTTACCAACATAAATAAAAAAGCTCTTAAAGAACCCCTAGAAACTTCCAGTGAGTTCTTCCATTCCTCGTATAAAAGTAGTCCTTCATCCAAAACCAGAGCTTCTTTTGAAAGTTTGTCTACCTTAGAGTTATATTCACGATAAATATGATGAAAATTAATTTCCTTAAAGGCTTCTTGATGTTGCTTGATTTTCCTCTGCCACCATCCAAGATTAAGCACCGACAAAGATGCTATGTTTACCACCTAGTCAAGTATGACCCTAGAATCCACAACCACATGTAAATGAGTCACATTCTTGTCCATAATCCCCAACCAACTATGTCTTACTTATAAAGTACGAGTTTCTCAACTCAATGTTCTAGAATTTCACATGTATCAACTTCATGCAAGGTGCTCACCTCATCTTGTAAAACTTCTTTTAAATGTAATTCTTTTAATCCTTTGTGAAATCTCAACTCAATCTCAACTCAACCGTGCAAAAATTTTGAATTCAAGCCATTCAAATCCTTGGAAGGTTGTAACTCAACCTTAATCTTGTGAAAACATTGGAGTGTAAGTTCCTCAAATCTTTACAGTATTGTGGAACTTTTGGATTGAGAGTCGTGTAACTTTTTACAAGGTTTTCAATAAACCGTCAACTCTTCATAGTCTTCTGTTTAGTTTCTAAAGGCTTTTCAAATTTCTTAATTTGAATTGTAAATCCCATAAATCATTATAAGATCCTCAAATCAAACTTATTAAATTTTGATAAAATACAATTTTCTTAACTCTCTACAAAGTCATCACCTCAATCTTGTAAAATTTTTGTGTAATTCCCTCACCTCCTTACGAAAATAGAGAAATTTTAGCCTTTGAATATCTCAAATCTTTCAAAAAACTTTAAAAGATAAGTCTTTCAAATCTTTGTAACTTTATATTTTTTTAATTAATTTTTTTTTAAATTTCTCTATCTAATTGATTAACCTTTTAACTATGTGTAAAATCTTCTACTCAAAGTTTTAAAAATATGAAACAAACTAATCAATTAAAAAAATAAATATTTAAAAACTATTAATATTTTTAACTCATGTACATTACTTTGCGAATTTGTTCCATCAACTTATCAAAATTATGCATTCTAATTTATTCAGAATAATCATGCTAACAATTTGATATGATATTAATATGATTGAGAGGGATTTCAAAAAAAGGAAACATAAATTTTTCAAAGAATTTACCATTTTTCAAACTTATTAAGTTTAATTTAATTTTTCCTATAAAATATATGTTATTTTAATTTATTATCAATAATATTATAATTAAAAAAATATATCAATAGATAGTTAAAATAACTTTTTCAAAGAATTTAGTGTTTCAAATTTATTAATTTAAGTTCATTTTTTTATAATATAAATATAATTTTAATTTATTATAATAATACATTATAATTAATAATATTATAATTAATAATAATTTAATAATATTACAATTAATATAATTCAAAATTTCATATTAAAGAAATAAATCAATTGAGAGAATAATTTTCTCTCTCTCTCTCTCTCTCTCTCTCTATATATATATAAACTTTGGGCACATAGCAGGTATTACGTCTTATCTCAGCAGGTTTCTTTCCTAGGTGATGAAGCAGTGAAAATACTTCACTTAATGAATTTTATTAATGGCCAACAAATGATTACAAACCCAGGTTAGTGAGACTAAAACTAGTATAATGTGGAAGTGTAAAAGCAACATCTTGAAGTATGATATTCTATAAGGCTTGTCTTATGGTAATACGTATTAAGAATAGCTGTTAATGTGGTGACATTGCCACCTCATGGCTCTTGTTTAATATATGAATGGAATGGTGATGGCCATGAATTGACATTCAATCTCTGAACTTTGAAAAACTCATTGCAATCCAGAGGTTCGTATCTTGTATCTTGTTCCATGTTAAATGCATTCAATTTGAGCCGTGAAAATTCTTTGCAAATAGTGCAGCATGTCGAGGCAAACAGATTTGTATACCATACACACATTTTCCCTCCCTACCTGAGCAATGCCCCCATGACACACTTCAAGTCACGTGCATGTCAACTTCCACGTGGCCATTGAAAAGCAATGGCGAGCCATTCTATGCTCGAGTCTGTATACGACGGAGCAACATGACCATTACCAACTCTCATGTTTCTGTTTCTCGCACACAATCTTCATTTTCTTCTTCTGATCCGCTGGCTTCATTGTTTGGTTGCTTGCTTTTCAACTACAGACTTAAAAGGATGAGGAAGACCAGTAACTTGCTTGCTTGCTCTTTACCTAGAGACTAAGATTAGGGAAGGAAGGCTCGAAAGTGAAGCAAAAGCACTTAGTCACTTCGTTTAACTGGCAGGATGGACTTTGATAGGCGTCCAGTTTAGCCTTGTAGCATCGTCCAGAGAAATTGTAAGTGTAATTGGGCGCACCAAATAGAGAAGAATAATGGGCAATGGGGTCCTTGTTTACAGAGAAATTATGAGGCAAATAATCTATTTTAACTCAGTTAAAACCCATTTTCATACCAATTCAGTTGAAAACCACCTTTGAACTCTAAATGTAAAGAATGTGTACGTATGCTATTCAAGTTAAACAAAATATAGCACTTGTTTTTAATTTTTTTGGTTGGGATTATACTTTTAACTAGTTATCAGCCTTAATGAATCTCTCATCCTTGGTAATGAGCCTATATTTTTCTTGTTCTGAGCATTGAATATTCTCGACAAAAACTGAGGTGGGGTGGGATGGGATGAAGAGGGTTTAATAAACTTGTTTGAGCAATTCACGAACTGAACTGTTTTCCTGGGAAAGTTACCACCCAACTGCTGGTTAAATAATTTACATTGTACCGGAAAGGAAAGGGCTCTTTTGTTGAAAGACATAAACAAAGAATAATCCAGGTTCATTTCCCCAAAGTAGTGACATGCAAAGAATTGCTAATTCAAGAGAATTACCAATTCCACAGTAACTCTAACAATCATGGTTATTGTAACTTCTCCTGAAGTTTCCTATAAATTTAAATTTATTAATGTCATCTTCATCTTGAAAAAGGACCATCCTTGCTTGTTGTAGCACTAATGTGAAGGATGGTGATGCCATTGTCACAGATAGTTTGGACTACTATATGTGTTTTTTTTCCATAAAGGCAATGAATTCCAATAGCTGGTATCAAGTTCTAATTTTACAATAAGATAATTAGATTTATTTATTGACAAAGGTTAAACACTCATGGTCAGATGATTATTTAATTGGAAGCCATGCTTTAAATTATACAGTATGTTGCTGGTAGATAGTTTAGACTACAATACGCCTTTTTCCCAATACCTAGTATTAGGTTCTGATTTTACTATAAGATGTTTATAGTGGTAGTTATTTATTGAGAAAAGTTAAATGCGCACGAGAGGATTACTCAACTTGAATCCATGCTTTAAAATATACTCAAATTTGATTGATTTCATACAAAAATCATTGTGTGTAAGGTGACGCACAACTCTGTACATTGGATTTCTTGGATTTCCACTTCTCCACCTTCGGCAACACACAACTCTATACATTGGATTTCTCGTCTCCTATTCATTTTTATTTCTCGTCTTGGATTTGCACCATGTCAGCACAGGCATCCACATAGAAACCATCTTCTCTTTCACCTCAAAGAACTTAATGGATATATCACTTATATACCGATTCCAACCCCATAAAATTTATATGAACTCAACTTTCTCCGAGCTCTCTAACGCAAATATTGAACAGACTGAGAGAAGCCCCATAGTTTTCCTCTAACAATGGATGTGTTTATCTCTTATAACGTATTCATCCTAAGTCCTACCAATCGGACAGAGTACAAGCTCTAAGTGATTAGGGAATTGTCGGTACATACAATATTATAGCTGGATTACAATTTCCAATCTTGTTTTATCCGAAAAAACATTGTCGTCTCCTTTGTTGATGAATCGGCCCAATGTTTGTGTGATATTCACGGCTAAGCACTTTTTTATCTCGTCAATAAAGGCCACCAAAAGATAGTAAAAAAAAAATTATATCTTAGCAGTAATGAGTTTAGCTTTAGCGGTTTATAGGCATATGGTATTGGTTAATTCATGGTATTATGGTATTTATATTGATAAAGTTTATTTTAGGGTTTGAAGAATTAATTTTTAAATTATTAATGTGATTAGAATTACTATAGAATTCGCTATGGCCTAGTTCAGTTGACTAAGGATAATGGAATTTATCACCTAGGATAATGGAATTTATTGCCTTACTATAAAATATATGCAAATTTGATTTCATACGAAAAGGTGTGACATTGGCATTGTCATGCCATTTGTTTTAATGTCATGCAGGTGTAACATTGGCATTATTTGTAAAGCATTCACTTATATTTTTTTATTTTTCCAAATTGATTAGATTGAGTGAAATGGGGTCGACACTGGCATTGTTTGTAACACCTTCACTTATTTTTTTATTTTTCCAAATTGATTAGGTTGAGTGAGATGGGGTTGACATTGGCATTGTTTGTAAATCCTTGAATTTTTTTTTTCCAAATTGATTAGGTTGAGTGAGATGGGTTAGCTTCCCTCCTAGCTTTAATGATGATTTTATTTTCACCAGTTTAGCCACCGAATTGTTTTTGAAAATTTTATAGTTTTACGTTTATTTTGATTGCTTAATGGTATAGTAAAATGTTTAATTTTTTTTTAGGAAATGATAAAATATCTTTCAATGTCTAAATATATTAGAATGATATTTATTTTTAATTTGAAATTTCATAATATAAATATTTTTATAAAATCATAGTATATTTGAGTAAGAGGTAAAATAATTTTTAATTTACATATTTTTATTATACATGTGTGTGTGTGTTTTTAATATATATGTATAGAATTGTTACATAAAGTCTATATGGTTTTTATATTTGATAAGTGTGTTAAAATAATCTATGTAATGTCTATTTCATGTAATGAATTTTTCATTTTAACTCAAGTTATTGAGGAAGGCTTGGAATTTGACGGGCATATGCCTCCTGTCAAAATACTATTGAAAATCTTAAGAAATCGCTTCAAAGAAGGGGCAAATAATTAGGTCGAACAATTTCAAAATGTTATTAATTTTTATTAATAGGTTTTGTAAGATAGGTGTATACTTACATAAGTGGTTATTATGATATATGTAATAATGAAAACTGTTGTCTTACTTTACTAAATCTATTTGATTGGAGGGTAGTTGGTGAGTTTTCCTTCAATGAGGAAGGTTTTGATTTCTTTCAATTTCTTCTTTTTCTTATATTGGCTTAGCATTATTCAAATATGGAGTACTTCCCTCACTTTCATTGCATTTCTTTTGCCTTTATACCCTTCCTTTAGAGGATAACTTACTTTTCAATCCCAAATGTACAACTCCAAGAGAGAGGTGGGTACCATTTTAGAAGGAGAAGTTAGTTTTGAATTCTGATACTTTGGTACTGAAGGAATTAGCTTAACCACCCAACAAGCATCAACAATTTATCATTTAGCTAATAAAAAATGGTTCATCCACACTCTGTATTTAGGCTTGTGTTTATGTCCTTCATGGCGTATTTGAGATGTAGTAGTCATTCTTGCAAAGTTGGTAAATCTCATCCTCACTTTGGATCCATTGAAATACAACTTGAGTCTAGAGTCTTCTAAGTAGTCAAACCTCTACCATTCTCAAAAGGATGCCTAAGTAGGATATAACAACATTTATTCTATTTTTATTGAGTTTTAAGTAGGTTATAACAAAATTTAATCTATTTTTATTGAGTTTTAATTTTTTCCATAGGCAATTACAAACCACTAGCTATCGTGGATGCAATGTCGGGGACACTGCCACCTCGTGGCTCTTGTATTATTCCATATATTAGTGTCATCCCTTCGTAAAAAATTAAGTTGTCGTTTATCGTTTTCCATGTTGTAATAAGAGTGAATTTTAAACTCCTTTCCCAATGTAATAATTTAATCTATTCTGTTTTACTCTTTCCATCCTTTTAGTCCTCCCCTAAATTAAAAAGAATATATTATTAAAATTCCTAACCCTTTATCATCTCCCTCCCCAAAGGAAATGCCCTTTTTATCTCATTTATTTACTCTTGTCTACTTTCATTTTCACCCCCAATGAAAAGAAGAAATTGCAAAAAGTGACTTTACTCCCCCCTCTAATCAAATGTTATTCGGTCATGTTTACATGATTGTGTTAAAAAGGAATAGAAGCACACCATGACTATATATATATATATATTAAAAGAGGAAAATTCTTTCATGTGTCCACGGTGGAAACATTCAAGTAAAACAACGTTACACTAGCACAGAAAGAGAGGATGAGATTTTACTCATTTAGGAAATGGGAAGGAGATTACACTTAATAGCTGGTAGAGTGAATTCGAGGCGAAATGAATAGGAATTTGTTGGTGGTGTTGTTGATGTATTTGTAACTTCGAAATATATTCTGATGTATATTATCACTATATGTTTTTGTACCCCCATCGAATATGTGTTTGCCTCCTTTCGGGATGTCATTATTGTGTATGGACCTTAAGGTATAACCTCCATTGTAAGTCAGGTCAATAGTCCCCAGTGTAAAATCTTGTAATGTATTTTTGGAGTATCTCTAGGAGAAGTTGGTCCTGTTAGGGTAATAGATCGAATCCAGTCATGTATTAGGTCAATCACTTGAAAGGTATAAACAGGGAGGCACCCTCCCTCATTTATACACACTTACACTCACTTAAGTTTACATGAGGAAAGAGAGAGAGAGACGGAGGAGACATAAATGGATGCATAAGACTTCTTATTATTAGGTTTGATCATCTTGTGATACAGTCTCCATGACAAAACTATTATGAGGAAGTTTGTGGGTTTTTCTCCTTTGTGGTTTCCCCAGTGAAAATATTTGTGTCTTGTGTATCTTCCTTATCCTGTGTATCTTTATTTACTTGTTAATATTTCATATAAAGATCCTAATTAAGATAATTAGATTAGAAAAAACTAACATGGTACCAGAGCCACTCTGAAAGAAGGTAACATGCAGCAATAGAAACTGGGGCTCCTAGTTCAAGGTATTCTCTCCATAGATCATCAAGAAAAGAGGGCTAGGATAACTTTCCCTAAAGGGGAGCATATTTTGGTGCAATCAGAATAAAATTTCAAGAATTTTAATTTTTTACCTTGACACTAGTGTCAAGAAAAACTAGGGCATCAGTTTTGGAGGCTTCCCACCTCAGTATTCAGAAAAGGACCTTGTTGAGAAAACATCCTCAAGGAGGCACACATTTATGTCCAAACAGAATTCCCAAACTCCAGGTTTGGAAAATTAGGGTTTCTCTTACAAACCCTAGTCTAGGAAACTCCAAAACTAGGTCAGACACCTCAAATCGAAAAGATCTAAATATTTTCTATTTCCATTTGAGGTTCTCATTTGAAAAGATGACTCATCATACTCAACTTAAGGAAAATATTGGAGGGGCTGATAACTTTCGAGAATGGAAGTACATAGCCTCCCCGATCCTTGAAAAGAATGATTTGGATTAGTACATCAGTGGAGAAGTTGTAGATCCAGAGGGAGATAAGGCTAAGGCTACTAATAAGAAGAACTTGGTTAAGGCCTAGAGAAACATTGCAGATTTTATTAAGGATCACCTCATCCCCCATGTGTCATCCTTCAAGACACCAAAGGAAGTATTCGATTCTTTGACAAAGATGTTCGAAGGAAAGAACATCAATCAGAAGATGCCATTGATGAACCAACTGAAGAATGTGAAGATATGGAACTCAGAAACTATATAGTCCTACTTCACATGGGTTGCTCAAATCAAGGAACAACTTGAAGAAGTTGAAGAAGAAGTAGATTAAGGTGATATTGTGATGACTACCTTGAAGGGCCTCCCAAGATCATGGGACTCATTCATTCAAGGAATTTGTGAAAGAAGGAAGTTGATCTCTTTCAACCAACTCTGAGAAGAATGCACACAAGAATAATCTTGACTCGTAACAAGAGAAGAGAATATGGGGGAAACTGAAGATCAAGATCTCACTGCTCACACTAGGAAGAACTACAAGAAGAAGGAGAACCACCATCACAACAAGAAGAAGGACAAGAAACAAAATAGGTTTAGAAAAGATCCTTCTAACATCTGATGCTACACTTGTGATGAAAAGGGACACTTTGCAAGAGACTTTCCCAATAGGAAGAAGAGACATCATGATCATACCACCGAATATGATGAACCAACAAAAAAAATATTCATAAGAGAGAAGGATGATTCATATGAACGGTATGTGCTAATCTCAGAACTCACATGCACTATCTCACATGGAAGCAATGGTTGGCTTGTGGATAGTGGGGCATCTAAACACATGACAGGATACAAAGAACCATTCGTCAATATGTTAGAGCATGAGTCACCTCATAAGGTGAAACTTGGGGATTATTATCAATACCCATAAAAGGTAGTGGAGAAGCTTCATACAAGATAGACTCCATAAAATATTTAAATATGAAGGATGTGCTATATGTTCCAAGATTGAAGAAGAATCTTCTCCCCATCTCTTTAAGAATGGAACATATAGCACATCCAGAAAGAATGGAAGGATGCCATAATTGAGGAGTATCATTCGATTATGAATAATGATGTCTAGGAGATAGTTTCAAGACCAGAAATGAAGTATGTCATGACTTAGAAGTGGATCTACAAGATCAAGTACATTGCACATGGAAGCATCTAGAAATACAAGGCAAAATTCATGGCACAAGGATTCTCACACAAAGAAGGCATAGACTACGAGGAGACATTTTCACCCATAGAAAGGTACACTTCCATTTTATCTACACTTGCATTGGCTGCAATTATGAGATGGGAGATACACCAAATGGACGTAAAGGAAACATTATTGAATGGTGTAGTTGAGGAGGAAGTGTACATAGAACAAACACTAGTATTTGTGACACATGATGGGTAGAATCATGTGTGCAAATTGAAGAAGGCCTTGTATGGGTTGAAATATGCATTGAGGACATGGCACGACAGGATGGATAGCTTCTTGATGAGCCTAGGATTTACTAAGAGTAATGTGTATTCCAACCTATACTTCAAGGTTGAAGGTGGAAGACCAATGATGCTCCTACTATATGTCAATGACCTACTCCTGATGGGAGAGGATGAAATCATTAAATATGCAAAGAGGAGACTTGATACTTAGTTTGAGATGAATGACCTAGGTATGATGGACTACTTATTAGGCATGGAGATGTGGCAAAGTGCATATGGGATTTTCCTTGGTCAAGGAAAGTATGCAATGGAGATTTCGAAGAGATTCAGAATGCTATACTGCAAGGTAGTAGTCACACCTATGGAATTGAACTTGAAGCTTCTATGTGATGCTTCATCAGAGTTGGTTGATGCCATTATGTATCGTCAAATGATTGGCTCATTGATGTACTTGACGAATATGGGACCAAACATATTCTTTGCTATGAACACCCTGAGTGATTTCTTGATAGATCTGAGACATGGTCACCTGGTTACTACAAATCATTGATTGAGGTACCTAAAGGGTACAATGGTTATGGGATTAAGTATTACGCAAATCAGAAGATTAACTTGCAAGTTTATGTTGATTTAGATTGGGAAGGTAGCACCACTGATAGGAAGAGCACTTCGGGTTGTTGCTTCAGCTTGGTTTCTGGCATGATCTCCTAGTTTAGCAAGAAGCAGCTCTACATGGAACTAACTACAGCCGAGGCAGAGTATGTTATGGTTTTCTCGGTTAGTTGTGAGGTAGTATGGAAGAAAAATATACTAATTGATTTGTTTGATATGCAGATAGATGCAAATTATATATTTTGCAAAAACCAGAGTTGCATGAAGTTGTCGGAGAACCTAGTGTTCCATGACAAGTCGAAGCACATCGAGATCATATCCACTATATAAAAGATATAGTACAAAGAGGGACAATGAAGCTCTAGTACATGGAATCAGATTAGCAGATAGATGATGTATTGACCAAGCCTCTAGCTAGAGTGAAGTTTGAGTACTTCAGAGAAAGACTTGCTGTGATCCAGAATGAGACCCCTTGAAAGAGGGAGTGATAATTTCTAGTATAGTCAGAGACAAAGGTTGTCTTGGTGACCTAATCAGTCTTGTAGGTTGTCCTCGTATGTAATCAGTCCTAGCGAAGTTCGCAAGTTATCCTTGGACATAATCAGTCCTAATTTGTTTCTGTGCTAGAAGATGACAAGAGAACAGAAGATGGAGATGCATGAGATCTCACATGGGAAATGGGTTTGGTTATTATAGCATGAAAAGAGTCATGGCGTAGTATGTAGCTTGCTCAAATGTAATAAGTCATGTAGTTTGTCCTCAGATATAATTATTCCTGGTGAAGCTCGTAGGTTATCCTTGGATGTCGTAATTAGTCATGGTATAGGTTATCCAAAATGTAAAAGGAGTCCTAGTGTGGTATGCAGGTTATTTAGATGTAATCATTCCTGTAGGTTGTCCAGAGTGTAAATGGGGTCTTAGCTGGTACATAGGTTTCTTGGATGTAATCAGTAATGGAAGGTTGTCCAAATGAAAATATCCTAGATGCAGGTTGTTCGGATGTAATAAGTCCTTGAGGCTGACTTGAATGGAAACGATCCTAGTGTGGTACGTAGGTTTTTCAGTAGTAATCAGTCAGTGTATGTGAGTTTTCCCATGATGGAAATGACGAGGTCAAAACATACTTGGTGTGCACCTGGGCATTTCTCCTAGGATGGTAGAATGCACATTGACCATAGAGGGACGTAATGCACTTGGTGTGCTACTAGGCAATTCTCACATAGTGGTAGATGCAAGTTGTAAAAGATCCTAGTATGTTCCTATGTTGGTAGAACACATGTGGTATGCATTTGAGATGTGCTCTGTGTACTCTGTGTGTTTTGTTTTGTTTTTTGTAGGACAAAGAGATGATCTGGATATGATGAGATAATGGTAGGAGACGTAGGTTATTGCAGTGGAAATGTAAAGAATGGTCATGTGTTGTACCTATGTGATGGTTTTCTTGTAGATATGATGAAGACTTGGATGAGGAATAGGCATACACCCTACATCAAAAAGGGTCGGATTTCTAGAAAATTCCAATGACATATAGTACCATTCGATGAACGATAAGAATATGACTATGGAAATAACTATGATGATGACTCTGTTATGATGAGTGTACCAGATGTATTGAAGACTATGGAGAGAGACAGAATGGAATCTTAGTTAAGAGGGCGTGTTGATATATTTGTAACTTCAGAATATATTTTGATGTATATTATCACTATATGTTGTTGTACCCCCATTAGAGATATGTTTGCATCCTTTTTGGATGTCATTATTGTGTATGGACCTTCAGGTACAACCTACATTGTAAGTCAGGGAAATAGTCCCCAGTGTAACATCGTGCAATGTGTTTTTGGATTCTCTCTAGGATAAGTTGGCCCTAATAGGGTAAGAGGTCGAACCCAGTCATGTATTAGGTTAGTCACTTGAAAAGTATAAAAAGGGAGGCTCCCTCTCTCATTTATACACACTTACACTCACTCTAGTTTGCATGAGGAGGGAGAGAGAGAGAGAGAGAGAGAGAAGAAGAAGAGATATGTAGTTGTAGAGGACTTATTCTTATTAGGGTTGATCATCTTGTAATACAGTCTTTGTGATGGAATTATTATGACCTGAATTTTGTGGGTTTTTCTCCTTTATGGTTTCCCTAGTGAAAATATTTATGTCTTGTGTATCTACTTTATCTTGTGTATCTTGCTGTACTTGTTATTCTTTTAGATAAAGATCATAATCAAACTAATTATATTAGAAAAACTAAGAGGAAAATTTGTTGTGAGGCTTGATATGAAACACAAGATCGAATGTGGATGGTGGACTAACAATTGAGAGAAATTCAGTGATAAAAACTCATAGCATATTTTTCACACCAACACCTAGGAAAATACACTCAATGGAATAGACACCAGTACTCAAACTTTGGTCAGTAGAGGAATACTTTGATTATTGGAAATCTAAAAATCTATGAATTCACATAGGAAATCCATTAATGATAACACAAGGGATCTTGGCAGACTACCAACAAAAGTAAAAAAACCTAACCAATATCGACATAGAATTGAATGAATGTTTAGAGAATAAAAGAAACAAACAACCAAGGACCACGTTGGAGAGAAAAAAAACACATAACATCTATGTTATCATGGCAAGATGAGAGATATCCCAATCCTGACACCATAGTTTTTAGAGGAATGATTGGTATAATGCATGCCAACGAAAAATGAACTGGATGGCTCAATGCACATGAAAATCCTAATTGAAGTGGATACCACACAAAGTAAATAAATGAGCCTCTTGTTACAAAACAAAACCTAACATTTTGTCGTCGGATACACGTTGGAAACATTGCCCCATTAATTCATATTGTTGTCTATTAGGCCATGTGACTGAGGAGGAGGATGAGGCAAAGCTCATGTTTTTAGGGGTTGAACCAACTCCGGCTTATTGTACTTGTTGACTGTTCAAATTCCATTTTTAATAAAAAATGATTTTGGGCATATCTTGATTTTCCTCCACTTTTATCATCAGGATTTGATGATGCTTTTCTTATTTCTTAACATTCTCACACAATTATGAAAATTCATTCATTTTATGCATTCAATTTCATTTATTGAGGTAATTTTAAGAAAATGACTAATCCACTAAGTTTGATGTTTAATCATTAGTATCATTGCATTATTGGGTTCTGATATCCATTTGCATTGAAAAATTGCAAATCTAAATGTAACGGTTGATTTCTGTTTGTGCATCATTTAATGATGTAATTTTTTTTAGTTGTATAGAGAATACACATTATTACTTTAGTTTTATGCTAACACTAAAAATTCAAATGCTCATGTGCGTGTGCAAGAAATTGAGAGACCTTTTAGATACAATGGTGGAGTGAAGTCAATCACTCTTGATCCAAAAAAAAGAAATCATCCCAAGCAATCCCGAACCTACCAAGCCTAGTCCCAAGGTTTCCAACAAGCATGCCAATTAGGATAGTAAACAAAATCGTGCCTCCATTTTAGTGAACAAAATCACGCGTGCATTTTGGAAAGACTGCTTTTTTTTTAAATAGGCTGAGCCCATCTTTTTTGCCACATCACATGGCTATTGGTGTTCTTTGGAGCAAACCTTGACTGGGAAAACACATTTTTGGGTGTGCCAAAGCCATCCACCTCCACCTTTGGATCAACCTCCTATTTGTGAGGTATTTTCCTCATTTCTTTTCATGTTTTTTTCTCTTCATCATTTTATTTTCCCTAAATTGAAAAATTAAACCAAAATAAATTAAATTATGGCCATTGGAAACAAAAACCCCAATGGAATTGGCCAATGGGAACAAAAACCCCATTGTAATTTTGAAATGGAAACCAAATCCCCAATTTAATCATAAAAATTAAATAATTTTGATTATTTACCAAAATTCATACCCAAAATTCCCATGCCCAATGGAAACCAAAAACCCAATTAACTAAAAAAAATGAATTTCACTATTTCCATATGAGAATCTTTATTTAATTTTAAGCCCTATTTTAAACCGTAATCTTAAACCTTTAAAATTAAATAAAGATATTTCAATTATTAAACATTAACCTAATTTTTAAAACAAATTATAATCTTCTATTTATTAATTTCCCTTCCTTAAACCTAGGACTAGTCGTGACCTAATTTAAGCCCTATTTCAATTCATAAAATTGATAAATAATTTTATTAACCTAATAATAAATTAAAAATAATTTGTAAATATTTTATTAATAATTTAAATTATAAATTATAAATATATTTTAACAATTAAAATAAATTAAATTTGAAACAAAAATATATCAAAAAACTTAAAATTATATTAAAAATAAATTTTTTTTAATTGAAAATAAAAATAAAAATCTTTAACATTAATTTTATGCCCTACTTTAAGCCCTTTTTCATTAACCCTAATCTTAAACCTTTTAAAATTAAATAAAGATATTTCAATTATTAAACATGTATTTTAACCTAATTTTTTAAAAACAAATTATAATCTTTTATTTATTAATTTCCTTTCCTTAAACCTAGGACTAGTCGGCCAATTTAATTATAAAACTACACCAACCGGTATTTAAATCCAGAGCTGCAGCTTTACCAATTGAATACTTGTCCTAATGATGGTTCCAGATTCAGAATCGAAACGTCCACCTAAAAATGTCTACTGCGGATTGTCCGTAAAAACCCTACAACAACTTATTTTTGCTTGCTTTCTTGAAGCTAACGTTGAACGTTGGTTTCAATTTTTTTACATAGAATATTAAGATAAGTAATTAGTTTTATCACGTGGAGCAAATGATGACAGGTCACATTGCTAAATTTATTTTTTATAAAAATGTATTAATAATTATTAAAGTTAAAGTTAGGATGGGAGGTTGTAAAACATATGATATTTGGAAATTATAAAATAAGGTAAAAGTATATTTTAAGGAATATTTAAGTTTATAAAGGTTTAGATAGTTGGTTTTATGTTCGTAATATTTTGTTATGTTTAAATGTATCTTTTTTTAAGTAAATTGAACATATCTATTATAATACAAAAAAGTTATAGAAAAGAGATATACATGGTGTTTTTGAATCATGACCCCCAACAAAATAGAGACGAGGCTTGTTAAGGCTTGTCGAGTCTGATAAAAATAAAATATGGTTCCTTACATCCTTCAAGCAAAGGCTTCCCCATAGAAGATCACCCAAAACAGAACTTTGGCCAATTTAATTATCCTCCCGAGAGCTTAACAGACAACCAACAAGAACCAGACTAAACAAAAAGAAACAGCCTTGACACTGGGAGCAAGCAGTAATTAACAGAAAACCAAAGAGACACGAGTCCCCACTGGAGAGTCTCCCCCTAGCTTCTGGCCTCGCTATGGGGGGCTTGGAGCCGATCCTCCCTGGGGGTCGGCATGGCACTTACAGGAGAATTCACCGGGGTGGTGGTGTCAAGAGAAAGGATGATTAGCAAATTCTAAGCTATCTGCTCCAAGAGTCAAAAATCCGCAGCACTCTCCTGCCGACTGCACCGAATTGTATCGAGAGCATCACGGATGCCTTGGGAAATATGGATTTTTGCTTGAATATCCCAAGCAAGCACGATACGTGCAGTCCAGAAGGGGTTGGGGAGTAGAGAGAATCCCATCATGGCCTCAAACTCTCAGAGGAGATCAATTCCATAATGGCAATGAATGCTTCAATGGCCGTGGGAGTTTTCGCCATGTATTGGTCACCCCAATTGAAGGGAGCAGCGGTCGGGACACCTCTACTGGGGGGGCGTCGAGTCATCCGCATCACTAGGGGAAGCACCATTGAGGCTTATGCCCCTGTTGGGGCCTCTCGCTCTAGTTTGGGCCCTCCATAACCGTGGCATGATGAAAGCACATAGGTATCCACTAGGCAGAAGCATAAGCATAAACAGAGCCTTGTTTGAGGCCTTGCATTCCTCCAAATCCAAATAAATAGGGCCTTCCTCCATCGAAATATCCCTACCATAGACATTCCCCTTAACTCTGCGCATGCGTGCCATAATTCTCTGCCACTCCCCACACTCGATCAAATCTCTCACTGTGTGTGACTGATTCGCCACCTTAGGTTTTGCAGGGGGCCAAATGATATGGGCCTCCACCATATTTATCATTCCATCCACTTTAGACATCAGCGTAGTACCTGCTCGTCCTTCCCTCCTCACTTCCCATGGATCGAGCATCAAAGCGCCCTTGGCATCTGATATAAATATGAGCCCAAATCCCTGACTTGAACTGACCTTGCGCAGCCTCCATGTGAGCCGTACTATAGCCACATGTTTAGGCATGCATTACCGTGTGTTTAGGCATGTTGCACCTCGTGATCGAAAACTTTCCTGGCTTACTATGTTTGACGACGTAACATTCATGGGCTTGCTCCCTAGTGTCAGCACATCGTCTGTTTTCCTTCCCTTTAAGGTTTGGTGCCATTTGTCATTCGCATGAATCATGTGGTACATGTTGCCATTGCCTACCACATCATCTTCCACCAACTTCCAGCATCGATTCTATATTTGTTGGGTTTTTCCACTGTCCTCGCCTTCCTCTGCATGGAAAGACAGGCTACTATCCACCCCTATGTTCGCCATGACATTTTCCACCTTGTTTCCTTCTTGTTTTATGTGCGATAGGAAAATGGCTTCCTCGCCTGTGAGGATTTTCCTAAGGATGCTTAACCTGCCCTCCCATCTCCAATTCTTTGAGACTTGGGTCATTGAGGCTCTCGATTGAATCTTGTGAGCTAGGT
The DNA here is from genome assembly GCA_001517045.1 of Pseudotsuga menziesii. Lineage (NCBI taxonomy): Eukaryota > Viridiplantae > Streptophyta > Pinopsida > Pinales > Pinaceae > Pseudotsuga > Pseudotsuga menziesii. The sequence continues at coordinate 73,131 of LPNX010997862.1, read as the reverse complement.
TGATGATGATCTGAGAGCCGCCCTCTATCACCAGAGCCGTTTTCCCAGTTTCCATTGCCCATTTCAAGCCATTGATCAAACCTTCAAGCTCGGCCATGTTGTTTGTGTTGATTCCTATAGAACCCCAGAATAGACTAATGATATCGCCCTTGGGATTTCTGATAGCGCCACCATATCTGGTAAGCCTTGGGCTACCTTTATCTGTGATAGGTAATAACTCCCGATTCGATATTATTCCAATGCCAATGCATATATTTATACAAATGATATGACGGTTGTGTTTCACCTTCCGCCCAGCCTTTTCGGCTTCCAACTATTCAGATTTATTTATTTATTTACAATAATCCCTACAGATTATATTCTAACAATCCCCCTCTTAATCCGAAGGGGTGTTCTTAAGTCCGAGCATGTTTCTGAATCTTTCAAACTTTTCTCGTCCAAGCGCTTTGGTGAAGATGTCTTCAATTTGATCATTTGTGGAACAATGTCGAAGATGGACTGTCTTGGCCTCTACATGATGTCGAATCAAATGATACTTTGTGTTGATGTGTTTGGTTCGATCATGGAATCTAGGATTCTTAGCCAGCTGGATTGCAGAAGTATTGTCGATCAATAATGGTGCGGAGTCCTCTTGTTTTTCTTGCAAATCTTCAAGTATCTTCCTGAGCCATACTATTTCTTTCGTTGCTTCAGCTGCAGCCACATATTCTGCTTTTGTTGTTGAATCTGCCGGAACTGACTGTTTGCGTGATCTCCATGAGACAGCTGCTGATCCAAGACTCATAGTGTATCCAGAAGTTGATACTCCTGTTTCCTTATCAAAATCTGAGTCTGAGTACTCAACAAGTTTGAAGTCATCCACTTTAGAGTACTTGATTCCAACGTCTTGAGTCCCCTTCAAGTATCTTAGAACTCTTTTTGCAGCTGACCAGTCTCCTTCACAAGGTTTATGCATGAACCTTGAAAGTATGCCAACAACATAAGAAATATCTGGTCTAGTTGTTGTAAGGTAGATAATGCTTCCTACAAGTTGTCGATACTTGGTCGCATCCTCAAATTCTTTTCCTTCGCTTGATGTGAGCTTCATTTTCTGTTCCATTGGAGTAGATATAGGGTTGCATTCTGTCATGCAAAATTTGTTTAGTAGTTCTCCAACATAGTTTTTCTGAGATAGGAAAATATACTTAGGATGTTGAGTGACTTCAATTCCTATGTAATAGTGGAGATGTCCCATATTTGTCATTTCAAAGATCTTTTTCAAATCTTTCTTTATGGATGCTATATAGCTCTCATTGTTCCCTGTCATCAGAAGATCATCTACGTACACCACAAGATACACAACAGATCTTCCAACTTTCTTTATAAACAGTGTTGCATCATCAAGATCAAAATGTTCAAAATTTAACTTCAAAAGATGCTCGGTTAACTTTTCATACCATGCGCGAGGCGCTTGTTTTAGGCCATACAAGGATTTGAAAAGCTTGCATACCTTTTGTTCTTTTCCTTTCACAACAAAGCCTTCTGGCTGAGACATGAAGACATTCTCGTTCAAGTCTCCATTCAAGAAGGCAA
>LPNX010997862.1:39841-71262 GCA_001517045.1 Pseudotsuga menziesii | reverse complement strand
TCCAAATGATCAAGCTGTCTCTCAATGGACTGGTCATTTTTATTAGTCTCAAGAAAAATGACATCTCTGGAAATAACAAATTTCTTATTTACCTCATCATATAGACGGTACGCCTTGGAGTATTCTTCGTACCCGAGGAAAATGCATTTTCTGCTTCGAGCACCAAGCTTGTTTCTTCGCTCCTTTGGAATCAAGGCATAACAAGTGGAACCAAAAAATCTGAGATGCCTGATTGAAGGGAGATGGCCAAACCACATTTCATGTGGGGTCTTGTTATCAAGAGAATTTGAGGGAATTCTGTTTCTCAAATATGCTGCACATTTTACTACATCACCCCAAGACATTAGTTTTACATTATTGAAAAACATCATTGAGTGAACCATATTCATTATGGTTCTATTCATTCTTTCTGATACACCGTTTTGTTGAGGATTGTAGGGAACTGTAGTCTGATGTACAATTCCATGTTGGCGAAAATAATCTTCAAAAGCATTTGAAGTGTATTCTTTCCCATTATCAGTACAAAGTGTACCAATTTTTGATTGTGCTTGTTTTTCTATCAATGCATGAAAGTCTTTGAATGTTTGAAATGCTTCTGATTTTGTTTTTAAACAGTAAATCCAGCACATTCTTGAGTAGTCATCAACAAATGTCATAAAATACTTATTGCCATTTCCTGAAGGAGTTGGCATTGGGCCACATAAATCAAAATGCACTAACTCTAATTTCCTACTTGCTCTAAAATTAGATTCATGGAATGGCAGCTTACTATGTTTCCCTAATATACATGCATCACATCTGTTCTTCTCTTTGGGAATGTTGGGAAAACCAAATACACAATTCTTTCTCAACAAATGAAGACTGATATAATTTAGATGACCAAATCTTGCATGCCACAATGAACTAGATGACAAATTACATTCTCCATGCTGAGAGAGGTAGGCATAGTTCTGAACTCTTGCAGATGAACCCTTTAGCTTCAGTAGCTTCCCATATTCATATCCAGTCATGATGACTTGGTTGTCAGAGGACTTTCTTATTTCTATGATTCCATCAAACATGTGGATGGAATGTCCTCGTTGTCGAATCTCCACCAAGGACAGCAGGCTTCTCTATAACTCTAGAAGATAGAGAACATTCTTCAACAAGAAATCAGGGAATCTAGGCATCTTCAGTCAAATGGTGCCCATTCCCTTTGGTTTAAGACTTGACTTATCTGCAAAGTAAACTATGCCATCTATTGTTTCATTAAGTTCTTCAAAAAAGTCTTTTCTAAATGTCATGTGTGATGTTGCACCAGTATCAAGCAGCCAACAATCTTTGTAAGATGAAAGTGAAGTCATTTCATTAATTCCAAGATTACAATGTGCAACAATACAATGATCAGAAGATTTACTAGCATCTTGGTCATGTTTCTTCTGGTTATGCTTGTCTTTGATGGAGTCCCACGAAGCCCAAAACTAATCTGATGTGTGCCCAGACTTTCCACAATGCTTGCACTGAAAATCTGATCTTTTGCTGAAGTTTTTTTTTCCCCCTCTGCCTCTTAAGTTTCTTCTTCCTCATCCTCTCTTGCTGCAATCTCCCTTGGAAGGGTCTTTGGACCAATTCTTTGTTTTTTGAACAAAGTCAAGGGTTTCTTCGACAGGCTCACATGATTTCTTGATCTTTCTAGACCATTTTGGATATGTTTCCTTGCCAGTGAGGACATTACCAACAATAGATGCTATAGATTGCATTTTTACAACTGTTAATGTAATTTACAAAATAGAAAAACAATAACCTTGTAGGTCTACAGTCTCTGCCAAGGTGATTTACAATCTTAATATCTCAAATTCAAGTTTTAAAAATGATAGAATGACACAGAAAATATGCTGTCAATAAGATGGGCAATCTCAGCAATCTCCTTTCATGCAGAATGTGGTCACAACTTCAATCTTTAAGTGGATGTTGAAGCAGTCTAGGTTTACACATTTAAAGATTACAGCTCAAAACACCAGAAACATGTATCATTCAATGGGGTCTCCAATACACCAACAACAACATATATCTTGCACACAGTATCACGTAGCAATCAAGAGCTCATTAAATACACAACAAAGTGTACAAGTAAAAGGCAGCAGTCATAGCTCATTTGCCAAGTTCAGGAATCAAGGTTCATGCATATAGATATAGGTTCTATCTCACAACTCCAATACATCACTCACGGGCCTCTTCAATAAGAAGCATATATACAACTCATACAATAGACTCACTCCATTCAGGCTCATACAACAATCGCATTATTCTTAACTCATACACAAAGGAAAATTTGCAGAATTTCCTCCATGCACAAAATTAGGGTAAACTGAATTAGGTTTTATGAATTCAACAACACTTTACCTCCACGCAGTCGCAGAATGCAGTCCACGCTCAGTCCACACTCTGAGGCATTCCACGTTCAGTCTATAGCAGTCTTTAATACAAATTCCACCTCTGAGGCAGTCTTTAATACACGGTCCACGCAGAAATCAAATTGACTATCGTTACAGCAACAAACTGTGGTTCCTGGAGTTAATAGTTTAATGGATAGAGATGGTTGCTAAAGCGCAAACAATGTTTGGGAAAGGCTGAATTAAGGTTCAATGCCTAACCCTAATATTAGGCCTAGGTTCAAAGGCCATACCCTTTGTAGCCATGTCAACAGAACACGTGGGAAGGCAACCCCATGAGTCTTCATTACAGTTGTAAATTACCACCTCCATGTTTCCTTTTTTTTCATCCTTTGCAGGCAATGATCCCAGTCATGCGGGATGCCAAGATGGACAAGAGCCAAATAGATGACGTCGTCTTGGTTGGGGGTTCAACTTGCATCCCCAAAGTACATCAATTGCTCCAAGATTTTTCAATGGTAAAGAGAATGTCTTTACGCAGAAGAATGTCTTCATGCAGATAATGTCTTCACTCAGAAGAGAATGTCTGCCATACTCATCACCTCTTTTACTCCAACGCAGCCTTCAATGCATCATATACACCAGAGTCTTCAACGCATCATATACCAGAGTCTTCAACGCATCATATACACGATATGATATATCAGTCGCAGCATAGCAAATACTCCATGCATATAAATTAGGTCAAAAAAATTAGGGTTTAACGCAGTCTCAAATCAACATATCTCCACCAATATCAATGCATTCTCAAATCAATATCAATGCATCTCCACCAATATCAACGCAGTCTCAAATCAATATCAACGCATCTTCACCAATATCAATGTAGTCTATCAGTCACACCAACACTTCAGGCAGTGCGATTATACATACATATATAAAGTCTTCAACGAGTATGAGAAATTTTGCAGATGGTCCTCAAAGAACTCGCAGCAACAACAATATGCAAGAGGAGGAGGGCGACTCATTCAGCTCAAGAAATTAGGGTTGAGAAGAGAGCAGTCTGGAAAATGAGGCAAATGAGAAGAGAATAATGCATACAAATGAATGCGCACAGGATGGCAAAGAGAAACGCATGCAAATGGGAGCAGGCAGTCTGGCAATGGACTGGCAAGAAGAATGCCAGGACTGAAATGCAGCAGGCAGGAGTTATGATAGTGCTCTGATACCACTGATAGGTAATAACTCCCGATTCAATATTATTCCAATGCCAATGCATATATTTATACAAATGATATGACAGTTGTTTTTCACCTTCCACCCAGCCTTTTCAATTTCCTACTATTCAGATTTATTTATTTATTTACAATAATCCCTACGGATTATATTCTAACAAGCCGATCCATCCACATTGAGCTTAAAAGATCCAGCTGGAGGAGCATGCCGGGAGTTTGGGCTAGAAACAGGCACAGGAGTTGAGCGAGCTATCGAGTTTTTGGGAGGTAATTCCCCAATCCCTAAATCATACAGTATCATTCTCTCATTTGCTTCACCAGAATATTCCTCCTGCGTCCATTGTTGCAGAGAGATGGTTTCTTTCAGGTGAGCTTCTATAGAATTCCATATCTCCTCTTGTTTTCTAGCTTTGATCTCAAAGGTCTGTTTGTTTCGGGTTTTCCAAATTTCCCATAGGGTAAAACCTTATAGAAGTTCCCAAAAGCAGTTCACAATTTTTTTTTAAAACTGTTAATAGGCCAATCAGCTATAGTGATGTCTAGTTGCCCCTTGTGCTGGTGGTTTTTCCCGAATATTGTTGCCCCTTTCTCCCATAAGGAGTCTACGACTCTACATTCATCCAACAGGTGATTTATGGACTCATTATTCTCTTCGTACATGCAGCACCGAGACGAATCGTGGAATCCCCTGATCTGTAGGTTATCCAAAGTAAGGATGCGATGTTTAATAACCAGCCAATAGAAGACAGAGACCTTGGGCCACTAGCCTCCAGTCTAAATTTTTCCCCACTTGGCATCTGGTACTAGGTTTTGAGTTCTTGTTAGCAGTCCTAGGGCTTCTTTGGGGTTAAAGTTTCCTGAATTGGCGTAACCCCATCTTAGCTTATCTAGGTCCTCATTCTTGGTTATTCTTTTATCATAGATCTTTGTAAAAAAGTCTTCGATATCCTCCCAAGGAAATTTTGCTTGCGACCAACTTCTTTCCTTCCACCTCGTGAACAGCTGGTCTTCGTTGCTGTTGTCCTAGAACTCCACCAAGGCCCAAATTTTTTCTTTCACCCAATCTCAGCCAGTGTGGAAGAAGTTTGTGGTAAAACCATCTGGGCTCGATGCTTTATCTTTAGCCATTTGTTTAACGACATTTTCTACCTCCACCATCTCGATGGCTTTTCCAAGCATTTGGTTATGATCCTCCATGATGATCTTGGTAATGTGACTTAACACCTCTCTTTGGGCTTCCTCCCTATCTCTATCAGGTTCCTGTAGGAGCTTGGAAAAATAAGAGTTCAGGGTACTCTCTAGTTCTTCTTTGGATTTGATAATGATCCCATCCTCCATCTTTAGTCTATCCATCCCATTCCCTTGTCTGTGTTGAATGGATGCCTTGTGGAAAAAACTAGTATTTTGTTCTCCTTCTTGAAGCCATTTAATTCTAGACTTCTGGTTCCAATAGAATTCCTCTTGTTGTTCTCTATGATTGAATTCCTACAACAAAGCCTTTTCCTAAAGCCTTAGTTCTTCTGAGTAACTGCTGATCATTACTTGATATTGGTGTTGCTCAATTTTGATCTCTAAGGTCTGTTTTTCATGGAAAATATTGTCGAATGACTCCTTATTCCATTTCTTGATGTGGCCTTTAAGGAATTTAAGTTTTTGTTGAAATTGATACATACGGGTGCCTCTGATAGGAGGGGAAATCTCCCACCATTCCTTGAGTTTTTCATGGAAGTCCGGTTGGAGGAGCCAGAATTTCTCGAATCTGAATGGTCTGTGAGGGTTGACACCGACATTTTCCCATTCCAGACTTATGGGCCAGTGATCCGACCCTGCCACTGGTAGAACCACCACTTTGAGGTTATCACTAGCCATCATGACCGATTCTGAAAGCAGGAATCTGTCAATTCTGTATCTTATCCCTCTGTCTCCCATCTGCTTATTGTTCCAGGTGAATATGACCTTGGAAGATCTGACATCAATCAGGTCAAGATCATTAATAGTATTATTAAGAGAGTACTCACAACGTTTAAGTTCTGAACACCTCCTTTTTTTTCGTCGAGGTTCCTTATAAGGTTAAAGTCACCTCCTATAATCCAAGCTTTGTCCTTAACTAGGGCTTTTAAGTCAGAGAGCGACTCCAGAAATGCAGGTTTTTGTTCAGCCCTCGAGGGACCGTAAAAATTGGAAATGACTCCTCTTATTCTTGTACCAAGAATGTGGAAATCAGTTGTGAGAGTGCATGGGGTGGCAAGGAAACCTGATAAATGCACCTCACGGGGGTTCCAAAGGATTCCCATACCACCTACCGCCCCTCTAGCATCTACTACAACCGAATCGTACCCCTTCCACACTTTTCGAGCTATACTTGCAAGTTCTTCTCCTGAGCATTTTGTTTCCTGCAGGAAGATTATCCCTAATTTGTCTCTTTCAATCCTTCTATTAAGAAGACAATTTTTAAGAGCGCTTTTACAGCCTTTGATATTCCAAGTTGTAATCTGCATCAAGAAGGGGTTAATTAGAGGGAGAAAGGGTTGCATCTATTGTTGGATATTGCCCTAAAGCCACCAGTTGTTCACTTATTGCTCTGATTCGTTGGACATTTCTAGGTCTACCCCCTTTATCTTTCTTCGTATTTTTCTTACCTTCGGTGACTTTAAGGGATTCGGCTAATACCCCGAGGGAGCTTGCGTTTTTAGCTTGAATGATGGATTTCTCCAGAAGGGACACTTGCTCAGGGGGGATTAGGGCTGGATCTTTATCTGAACAGGCCGCTTCCATTCTGTCAAGGTCTAGGTCGCCTATTTCCATGTCTTCTAAAATGACTTCCACAATTCCTGAATCTTTCTCGGTTTCCTCTGGTTGGCTCTTTAGAGAAGGGGATCCGAGATAGTTTTCTTAGTGCCAGGAATATGTTTTGGGGTTCTATTCTTAACAATTCCTTGGATATCTTTGTCCTGTTCCTCTTTTGTTTTTCTTGAAGTTTGTCCTTCACCGTGTCACACCTGTGAGTCGGCTATGTCTTTTGTCTGATCTTCTTGAAGGGTCTCGAACCAGTTCTGGGTTGGCACTCTTTTGTTTACTTCCGGCCCTGAGATCTTCCTCGCTTGTCGCTTTTTGTTTTGAATTTTGGTGAACCCCTCCGCATCCTGAATTTCTTGATCTTTCTTCCCTCTTGGTATTTTGTTTTGGGGGCAGTCTCTGAAGAGGTTCCCATGTTCGTGGCATCTTCTACAGCGGAATGAGATTTGCTTGTAATCTATGGCCTAAAACTATTCCTCATCTTCCCAAGTTAACTCTATTCCATTCGGCAAATCTATGGAAATGTCAAGGTAGATACATATTTTGGCATACTATATGTATTTGCTCTGTCTCGTTTGCTCTGAGACTTTGATAAAGTTCCCCAAAGTGTTCCCTATGTCCATCAAGATTTCTTCCTTCCAGTATTACATTGGGAGGGAATACATTCTTATCCATACATGAGCTATCGTCATATTTTCCTTGTTAGGGTCAAATCTCTCTTTCCATGGCCTTAAGAAGAGGCCCACCGAATTATAGAAGTAGGGACCATTCTCGAATATTTTCGTTCTGTCCTCTTCATTGAATAAAATAATGGTGAAGAACCCTTTAGCTCCCAGTTGAATATCAAAGTGTCCTTGAGGTTTCCACATTGAGTTGATCCACCATACAAGATTCTTTTCCGTGGGCCAGATCCCAAGAAATTTTCCTATGAGCACCCTTTATTTCATGTATTGAATGTCCTCCCTAACTCTTTCAGATTTGATCTGCAGTCTTGGTACAATATTGGATTTCGGGACACATTGTCTTGTCCTTCTTGTACCTTGATTATTTGTTTCTTCCTTTTTGGTTCCACTGCAAACTTCCCCATCTTTGGGCAAAATCTGAGCTTTGATTACTCCTTTTCCTTTGTCATTTTCTTTTCCCAAGATAACTGACTCTACCTCTATTGTTTCATTCCTTCCACAGTATATCATGTCCCCGTGCCTCCGACCCGGCGAAGAGGACGTGACCATGGCATTAGCCATTCGGGCTAACATCCCCATGAGCATGTGAATTGCTAAAAATGCTCAAACAGAATGCAATGAAGTATAACATGCACAGATGCAATCATCTATCAGACAGAGCGGAAACATTATACATTCAAACAAGCATTCAACATGTTCATTGCATTCATTAACAGTAAATATGATTGCAAAAGTAAAATGGCAAGATCACTTATCTTATGAAAAGCTCCTTCTGTAACCAGCTACATCGCTGCAACGTTCCACCCAACCATAGGCCAGCGTGCTCCTTAATCTCTCAGCAACGCTGCCACCCCCGAGCTGGGCATGATTCTCCAAGGAATAAGGGAACAAGCAGGCTTACACATAGCCAAGGATACACAAACATAGCCAAGCCAACATAGTTGGGTTTATCAGATCATCCAGGAGTTGGGAAAGGCTAAATGCCAAGCTGGTGAGCCCATTACAGAGCTAGGAACACCTACACCAGAACTAGCCTGACTTCTAAGACACCGACACACACCCAACACAAGGAATCAATCCCTTCTCTACTACACAGTCCCTCAGGCCTTGTATTCCCTTCCAGTGCTATTCAGGGGTTGTGGAGAAGAAAGCCAACCCTCTAGCTCTGTCTGTGTGGATTCCAGCCACCAGGTTTATCAAGCAAACCAAGCCCCCATCCTTGCTCCTAACACAGTCTGAAGACGAACCATTGCACGTATGCAACCAATTAGCTGTTACAGCTTAACAGGGGGAAACAACTCCAAACCATCTACAGCAGCCCCAAAACATAATAGCAGACACCGCTCTTGGCATGTGGAAGTTAACAGTCCCGAAATGTATAAGCATACATTACCAATGACGTGGGGAACAACGACCCATGGTGCACAGCCAAAGCTACTGGGGAAAACGTACGCAAACCACGCTAAGGACGAATTTACAATCTCACGATCGGTGCGTGAACAACCACAATGCAGAACCCACAAATCAGCCCATGAGTAAAGGACAGAGCCACACCATTCTCAAATTACCAAAGGAAAACTACGTGGGTAAAATAGGGAAAATCCTGTGCATGAGAGAATAATGAACAGGCAATGGTCCATGCGCGAAGCTGAACAACTCCGGCTATGCATGCAAATGAATAGACAATGGTGGAGAACGAACAGACCATAGAGATCCTACGTAGTGGAGAGTGCGTGCGTGTGAATAGCTCTGCTGGTGTGCGTGGATGAGCAGACAATGGTTCCTGCCTGAGGATGAATCTGCTGGTGGAGTGTGAGTGTGGGTGAGGACTAACAGTCCTGCCACCCCACCCCCAAAGACCATAACTGCCTCAACCACCAGCAGCCATTCTTAATGGAAGTGGTTGGAATAAAACAAGGGAAGAAGACACATGGGTATTTTCCCTCATTGGATGAAGGTTTGACGATTTCCCCACCCTCATCCTTGTGAAAATCATGCCCCTTTCGATTTAGTTGCCGCAATCGTAGCTGGTCGGCTTCATTTAATTAATTATAGATGCATATTTACATGTTGACAAACATAATATTTGCCACATGCCCCGATATACCATCGATGGCAAGTTTAAACCCAAAACATAGCATAACCGATCAATGGTGGGGCCTTGGCCTTTAGCTCCGTACCACGATCATTACAATATATACATCATATACATCTAATGCAACGGGGTCAAAACTGGGATGTTACACAGTCCCTCTTCCCCCGAGGAGGAGCAAGAACCATCTTGAAAGGTTACTACTGGACCGTCACCGACCTGCCTGCACACTGAGAAACCTACCTCCTACAGTCCTCCTTGATATCCATCATCCCTAACAACTACCTTGATGATATGATAATTTTTATTAAAAGACCATCACATTTGGCAGTTTCTAAGTCTATGTTTAAATGTATCTTGATTAAGATTTAAATAAGTTTAAATGAATTTTGATTAAGATTTAAATAAGTTTTAGTTAATGGGTTTTTAAAAAAAAGTTAATAATAATGTTTTTTTTGTCTTAAATAATATTTGTTTTATATTTATATTAATTAATTTAATGTTTATTTGGTAATTAGTTTAAGGTTTAGTCTTTATTTAATATCCACTTATCTCCAAAAAAACTAAGTGGCTGGCTGCCTCTATTGACATTTATCGACCACTTTACTTATAGCTATACTTGTTAACAAAAAATGTAAGTACACCTCTCCACACAACTAGTAGTTACTCCTTAAAACTGATAGTTTGATGAGATTGATCCCATGCATATGAAAGAACTACTCCTTAAAACTGATAGTTTGATGAGATTGATCCCATGCATATGAAAGAACTACTCCTTTTAACCCAATGACTCAATTAATCTCTTAGATTTAATTAATCATAAGTTAAGTTGGAAGATAATTATTTAGAAAGATTACTATAAGAAAGATTATTTGAAATGGGAAAAGTCTGGGATTTTATCAATACTATTTCGTAGAATTTTTATAGAACGGTTTTCTTAGTTTTGTGGTTTTTTTCAATAGTTCTTTCAGACCGGAGCTAAAAAAAAAAAAAAGGCTGAGTTTTCAATCATAGTTCCAGAAAAAGGCTAAAATTTTAGGTTGCATGTTGCATATTCAAGACAAGTTTATAATTGTTAAAATTTGTTCAATTATTTGCTAGAATTTGAAGCAGGTAACTTAGTTTTAATTTTAAAAAAAAAAATGTTAAATTAATATTACAATTTATACAATCTTAAATACTTAGTTTTGAGAATAATTTAAATTCAATTATTTAAAACAATATAAAATGAAAAATAATTTATTATATATTTAAATAAACAATTTAAATATAATTGTGACTTTATTAAAGACTATAATTAAAACTACGATAAAAGCATTTAAGACTCTAATTAAGATTAGTAAATGCAAGATATTATACTTAAAATTTAATTAAGAAATGTATTTATGCAATTATATATGAAATATTTGTTTGTATGTTGAAGGCGATTTAAAGTGCATGTACAGCTTTTTAAACATCCAGTGAGATAATGCATAGTACTAAATAAGATTTGAAACTAAGTAGGGAGAATCACATTTTTTTTCTTCTATATCATTGAAACCCAATTAATCTCTCTCTATATAAATCAAATTACAATTTTATTAATGACAAAAATATATATATATTTTATAATTATATTTAAGTTTAAACAAAAATTATAGAAAATTTATGGCTTATCCACCATATAAACTAGCACACCCACACAGTTTGTGGTTGGATCATGTCGATAAGGATCAAATGGTTGAGAGATAGTTATGGAATAGAAGCCACTTTGGAATCATTATTTTATTCATCCTATTTTGCTAGTTAAACATGTTCAAGTGTGAGTTATCTTGCCTAGCTATATATATATATTCTATAAAAAAATTACAATTTTACTAATGACAAAAAATATATATTTTACAATTACATTGAATTACTTTTAAGTTTAAAAAAGATTATAGAAAATTTATGGCTTATCCACCATATAAACTAGCACACCCACATAGTTTGTGGTTGGATCAAGTCAATAGGTATCACATGGTTGAGAGATAGTCATGGAATGGAAGACACTTTGGAAATATTATTTTATTCATCATATTTTGCTAGTTAAACATGTTTAACTGTGAGTTATATATATATATATATATATATATATATATATTCTTTAAAAAAAAATTACAATTTTATTAATGACAAAAAATGTATATTTTACAATTACATTTAAGTTTAAATTTTTTTTATAGAAAATTTATGGCTTATCCACCATATAAACTAGCACATCCACATAGTTTGTGGCTGGATCACGTAGATAGGGATCAAATGGTTGAGAGATAGTTATGGAATGAAAGAAACTTTGGAAATATTATTTTATTCATCATATTGTGCTAGCTAAACGGGTTCAACTGTGACTTATCCATGCCTAGGTACATGTTATCATGGAGATTTTTCTTGTTATCCATTTATCAATTATCAATTGATTTTTATATTATTTTTCTTTTTATCTAGCATTATGGGCCATGAACTATTGGTTATCCATTCATCAACTATGAGTTATCCATGCATTTCTTCCAGTTATCCGTTCATTAGTTAGCTATCAATTATTGTTGATATTCCTTATTTTATAATTGCTTATTTTGAATTTTGAAGAGTGCCATAAAATCAATCTAGAGAGTACACTTGTCTCATCCTCCTCCATAGATAAGCATAGGTAGTAGTCCACCCAAAATCTCAAATAAAAACGTCTATCTACCTAACAAAGAGATATGAAGTATGCAAACGTTGTATTCAAATATAATAGTTCAAAAATTAAATAAAAAATGAAAAGAAAAATGATCTTTATAGTCATATTTTTTTTTTTACATCTTAGTTTAGACCATGAGTAGAAACAAGCTCTATGTGAAAATGTAATTTATGTGTAGCACTAGAATCTAAATTAGAGAAAATGTCTAGGATCTAACTCAACTAAAGAATCTTCCAATTGGTTTCATCTTTGCTCAAAGGAAATCTCACTAATAACATATTTAAGGTAATTTATCTCCTTAAAGATAGGCCTCAAAATTAATTTTCCAATGCACATTGAACCCCCTCATCCAATCTATAATAACTTTGGAATCAACCATGACCTATTATTTTGGGGATCTGTCAATATTAATGTTCTAGGGAAGTTGGCTCATTTGCATGTTGTGATACATTAGTTTGCACTTGCCTTCAACTTGTATACATGTTGTGATAAACTGCTCTGCGTTAACTTGACATATCACATTGCATATAGTAGTTTATTATTAAACATATAGAGATTTATATATAGATACTATTGCTAATTTTATTATTAACTACCATAGATCCATCTTGATTTCGAGCCACTAGAGAGATCAAATCTCTCAAGGATGTAAATATTTTTTTAAAGTGTAAATGTTGGGAAGCTTTTTAAATGATCTAATTTGTGTGTGTATATTTGTAAATGTTTAAAATAGCTTACATGCTATTTTTTATAATATATTATTATTTTTAAAAAAAGATGTGCATGTCATCTAGATAAGCATGAACACAAAAGGAGTTACACATCCTTCTAGTGGATTGTAGATTAACCTTTTCCACACAAACATCTATTAAATGAAATTGTAAAAAATCATTTTTTTGTTATTCATAACTCTATATATTTATGGAGTTACCAATTGTTTTGGACTTAGATTTAACAATGTAATGTTTTAAAGTATTTTTCAATAATATAAAAAATGTGGTTGCAATAAGGAAAAACAATTTGAAAGGGAAACACCAAGGATTTTATCTTTATTAGAGAAGTGGTTGCAATAAGAAAAACTATTTGGAATGGGAAAATCACGGATTTAATCTTTACTATGTCACAATGTTTTTATAGAATATTATGTCATAGTGTTTTTATAGAATATTTTTTTTAGCTTTATGCTTTTATACTAGTAGTTTAATATTAAAAATTATTTAAATTTTTTCATATATAAATATTAATAGTATTTTTTCTCCCAAAATAGTTTTAAACTAAAGAAAGTTTCAAGTTCTTCTCTCTCATTTCCCACCCTAAAGTAGCCAAAGTTTGCCAACATTCATCTGTCATAGGTTTCATATCACATACTTAAAAGAAAATGTGCTATTACCATTTTGCATAAATGGCTATTTTTTATATTTGTTGAAATTTATTCAATCATAAAATGAGCAATTTAATTTTAGAATTTAAAAAATGAGTAATCTATTTATTTTATTTTTGGATTTGTGGGTTTTGGTTAAAACTGCTAAATTTTTGTTGGTAAAATCCAAATTTGGTGTAACACCCTCATAAATCATTTTATTTATGCTGAAAATACTTTGTTATTATTTTATTAATTTTTCACTTTATTATTATTATGGACAAGGAAAATGTCAAGAATAAAACAACCAACAACAATTTTATTAAATAAATACTAAAAGAGAGACAAGAATGTCAATAGTTGTTATTGAGAACTCAGGATGTAGGATACATCATCCCCAAAAATCACGTCATCACCCCTGGTTGGGTGCTAAAGAGCAGAAGGCTCATAAATGACCAAGACCTAGGAAAAATACTATAAAAATGGTATGTCCATGAGCAGCAGGAGGATAGCATTGGACAGGGGATTAATATCTGCAAAAATAATGCTAGAGATGGTGCATCGAGAATTTTTCGCTCTTGTGGTTGAGCAAGTAGGCTCGGGAGTTCTGGAGCGAGTATTTTTCATACTCCAGGAGTTTGGTAGGGAGGAGCGACATTTCCGCTCTCGTTTTCCCAAAGCGTTTGGTTCTAGGTTTCTACATCTCTTTTGGTTATTATAGTCTTTTAATTCTATTAAAATTTAGTAGATCAAGAGTTGTTTAACTTCGAAACCTCGACTTTTCTTTCTTTAAGACTGGAATTTGTTTATGTGGTAATACCTAAGTACAATACAGTTATGATGCAAGGTTAAGTGTCATTATTAATTCATAATATTTTTCGATATAGTATTGATAAAATTCTTACTTCTATGGTTGGTTATCAAGTTCTATGAAGGGTTTCTAAATAACTCCAAATGTGTAATCTTCCATTAAAATTTTGCAATACAGTCCCTATACCTAGCTTCTGTTAGACTTTATCTGTATCACAGTTATCAATGGCAATACTTTAGTTATTCTTTTAATTTCCATTTAGAACTAACTATACTAAAACTAACTCTTTGGTCTGTAAAGTATTAAATCGTATTTGGACTATGCAAGAACCTACCCCTTTACCTTTTGCATCCCCAAAACAAAAAATACAAAATAAAAAAATTATGTGTTATTGCGGGTATATTACAAATGGTATTAAAGCACTGTTTCCACACTAGGCCTGAATAGGCTCACACAACAACTATTCCTTTTTATTGTTTTTTTGTTTTAAAAATAGTAAAACTAACTCATATTTGTTCAAAATTTCTTTTACCTTCAGAAAAGAGAAGTATACATATATTGTTGCAAGACCATGGCAGATACAAGAATGTCCGCGAAAGAAGAAGAGCATCGCCCAGAACAACCTTTAGATAATGAGGAAGGTAATATAAGGGATGGGGAGGGGAAGGGAGTGGGTGCAGGGAAAGTGGGAGCAGAGGGGTAGGGGGACGATGCTCTTCTTCATACAAGTTAGACTCCAGAAAATATTTAAATATGAAGGATGTTCTATATGTTCCAAGATTGAAGAAGAATCTTCTCTCCATATTTGCACTAGATGTAAAGGGAATGAGAGTTTCATTTGTTGATGGCCAAGTTCTAATGTGGCCTAAAGGAAATACAATAGATGATGCAACAGTGGTTGTAGAACAAGACGAAGGCTTGTAGAAACTTAAGGGACAGCCCTAAACACGCATTGGTTCATGAGTCAATAGAACCAAGTGAACTATGGAACCAAATGCTTGCACATGTGCATTATAGTGCACTGCCAATTGCAAGCAAAGTAATATCAGGATTTCCAAAAATCCAAGCAAATAATGGAGGCATTTGCAAAGGATGTGCATAAGGAAAGAATGCAAATAAGACATTTCCAAGTAGTGAAAGTAAAGATAAAGGAATATTGTACACTCAGATGTATGCGGGCCCATGTCTTCTAGCTCACTAAGAGGGTATGTGTACTATGTTTCCTTTACAGATGATTTCTCACGTAAGACTTGGATATTTTCTTAAAAGGGAAAAATGAAGTATTCGATAAGTTGAAGGAATACAAAGCCTTGGTCGAGAACTACACTGAAAGGAAGATGAAGACTTCGCAGTTAGATAATGACATAGAATTCACCTAGAATAATTCAAGGAACGCTGTAGAGAGTATGGGATTATGAGGGAGTTAAACACTTCATACAATTCTCAGCAGAATGGTGTTGCAGAGAGAAAGAACCAAACCATAATGGAAGCAATGAAAGTAATGCTACATGACCAAGATCTTCCAATGCACCTTTGGGTGGAAGCATCAAAGACAACTGTGTATTTACAGAATCGTTCTCCTTATTGAGTACTTGAAAATAGGACTCCTAAAGAGGATTTCTCAGGAGAGAAACCAAAAGTCAACCATCTTAGAATATTTGGTTGCACAATGTACACACATATCCCAAAGGAGAAGAGGACGAAACTCGATCCTTCTGGGAGGAAGGGTATATTCATAGGATATAGTGATACATTAAAGGCCTACTGAATATACTTCCTAGGATTCAAGAAGATTGACATCAGTAGAGATGTAAGCTTTGATGAGGACTCGTCATACTCTAGATCCAGGAGGCTTCCTATTGAAGAGGTCAAGGTACCTGAAAGAACAAGAATCCAAGATACGACAATGGATTTGGAAATTCCAGAAGACCGTGAATATTATGACATGGCAGAACCACAAGAGCTTGTAGAGACACTTCAAGAGAAGGAGTCCAACAAGAGGAAACGAACATGGGCTCCAACAAGAGGAAACGAACATGGGCATGAGAGCTAATAGAAGATACAGAAAGGTATGGCTCTCCATAAGGGATTCATAGAGAAAGGAAAATACCAAAACCTTATAACAACTATGTGTTCCTACTGTGTGACATCATTGACAAGGAACCTTCCAACTATGAAGAGGATGTAGAAAAGAAAGAATGGAAGGATGCCATGATTGAGAAGTATTAGTCAATTATGAATAATGATGTATGGGAGATAGTTTTGAGACCAAAAGGAAGTCTGTGATGACTTAGAAGTGGATCTACAAGATCAAGCATGCTACATATGGTATCATCTAGAAATACAAGGGAATATTCATTGCATGAGGCTTCTCACATAATGAAGGAATATACTACGAGGAGAAATTTGCACCCGTAGCAAGGTACATTCCATTATATCTATACTTGCACTGGATGCAGTTATGAGATGGGAGATACACCAGATGGTGTTGATGTAATTGTAAGTTTGGAATATATTCACTTGTATTTCTTATGTATTGTAACCTGATGTTAATTTCGGGATGTATTTGTAATGTAATTGAGTTATGTCATGCCCCAATGTTCCTATTGGGAGGATCTATAATGTAAAAAAGTCATGTCAAGTCATTGTGGGTAACCCTCCTATTGGTTAAGGGTTAAAGTCCCCGTAATTCCGGGGCACTAGGGTTATTAGACTCACCTAGTGAAGTTGGCCCTAGTTGGGTTTAGTCAAGTCAACAATTAGTATAAATAGAGAGCTAGGCTCTCTATTTATCATACACTCACTCACACTCAGTTGTAGCACATAGCTGAGGAAGAAGAAGACACTGCGGAAAGGAAGAAAGAGGTTGCTACTGTCGAGAGATCATCTTACTGTTTTTGGGTTTTACTTTTGGTGTTGATTCTATCTTTGAGGAAGTTGCGAGGTTTTCTCCATTTATGGTTTCCCTGAGGAAAAAAACTATGTTCATTGTCTCTTGTGTTTGATTGTTGTGCTTGTTATTCTCTCAGTTAAAGATCCTAATATAATGCTAGCTTAATGCTAAAATTCTAACATGGTATCAGTGCTAACCTAAGAAGAAGACACTGTGTAGTTGCGGGAACTAAGGCTTCCTACTTTGTGGATCTCTCTACACATATTTTTAGAAAAATAAGGTTGGAATAAATCTCCTCCCTAGGGCGCATCTTTTTGTCAAAGCAGTATCGAATTCTAAGGTTTTTCAGTTTTGAACCCAACACTACTGTCAAAAATTAGGGCTTTCCACAGAAGTGGAAATTTTCAATGAGCTTAGGCCTAGATTGATCTCCTCCTCAAAATCGAAGTTAGGGATCAAGATCAAAGCATTTGGTTGGACACAACTCCGGAAAATAAAAACCCTAATCTTCTCCTAAACCAGCACTGTAGAATTCTAGCTCCAAATCCAGATCCGACATCTTGACCTGGTAAGATCTAAATATTTTGTATTTCCATTTGAGGTTCTCAGTTAAGATGTCTCATCATATCAAGCTTGATGAAAATATTGAGGGAGCTCATAACTTCCGAGCCTAGAAGTATAGGATCTCCCTGCTCCTAGAAGAAAATGAGTTGGACTCCTATATCAGTGACGAGGTTCTAGTTCCAAAGGAAGATGAGGAAAATGCCTTTCATAAGAAGAAATTGGTTATGGAAAAGGGGATCATTGCTAATTCAATCAAGGATCACCTCATACCACAGGTGTCCTCCCTAAAGAAACCTAAAGATATGTTTGATGCCCTAACCAAATTGTTTGAACGGAAGAACATAAACTGGAAGATGACTCTGAGAAACCAACTGAAGAATGTAGAGATATAGAATGCAGAGACCATCCAGTATTACTTTACAAGGGTATCTCATATCAAGGAACAACTAGAAGCAGTAGATGAAGAAGTGGAGAATGCAGAGATTGTAATGACCACTTTGAATGGTCTCCCTAGATCATGGGACTCCTTTATTCAAGGAATTTGTGCTATAAAGAAGTTAGTTAAGTTCAACAAACTATGGGAAGAGTGCTCTCAAGAAGAAGCTCAAATAGCAGCTCGAGAAGAAAATATGGGAAGTGAAGATCAAGCTCTCATGGTACACTCCAAGAAAACCAAAAGAAGTTCTCATAACCCCATAGGTAAGTCCTTTCATAAAGATAACACTAGAAAATATTTGTCTAGAATCAGATGTTATACAAGTGACGAGAAATGACACTATGCTAGAGAATGTCCTAGAAACAAAAATTTCTCCCACAAGAAGAAGGAAAACAAGAGAAGACACCATGCTCATGCTGCAGAGGATGATGAACCTTCAACAAAGAGAACCAGATATGAAAGTGAAGATTCTTCAAGTGAGGAAGAATATGTTTTGATTTTCTCCCTCATGGGAAACATTACTCATGGAAGCAATGATTGGCTTATAGACAGCTGGGCTTCCAAACATATGATAGGATTCAAAGAATCCTTTGTGAAACTATCAGAACATAAATCACCTCACAAGGTGAAGCTCGGAGATGACTACCGATATCCAATAAAAGGTAGTGGAGAATCCTCCCATAAGATAGACTCTAGAAAGTCTATGACAATGAAGGAAGTATTGTTTGTACCAGGACTAAAGAAGAACCTCCTCTCCATATCTACATTAGATGCAAAAGGAATGAGGGTTGCATTTATAGATGGTCAAGTCATCATGAGGCCAAAAGGAAAGACTATTAATGATGTAGTAGTGATTGGGGAACAAGAAGGAGGATTGTACAAATTGAAGGGCCATCCAAAACAAGCCTTGCTCCATGACAATGTAGAGACAAATGAACTTTGGCATAGAAGGATTGCACATGTGCATTACAGAGCACTACCACTTGCAAGAAAAGCTGTTGAAGGTCTTCCAGAAATTCAAGCAAAACATGATGGGGTCTACAAAGGATGTGTGAAAGGAAAGAACACAAAGAAGACATTTCCAAGTAGCGAGATGAAGGCAAAAGGAATCTTGGAAATCATCCACTACGATGTATGCGGTCCAATGTCATCAAGTTCACTAAGCGGGTATGTATACTATGTTTCTTTTATTGATGAATTTTCTAGGAATACATGGATTTACTTCATGAAGAACAAAGATGAAGTATTCAGCAAGCTCAAGGAATTCAAAGCCTTGATCGAGAACCACACAGAAAAGAAGGTCAAGACCTTTTGATTAGATAATTGCGGGGAATTCACATCAAATGAATTCAAATACTTATGCAAAGAATCAGTAATTAAAAGGGAGTTATCCACTCCATATAATCCACAACAGAATGGGGTTACAGAAAGGAAGAATAGAACTATCATGGAAGCTGTAAGAGCAATGCTTCATGATCAAGATATTTCCATGCATCTATGGGCAGAGGCTTCCATAACAACGGTGTATGTATAGAACCGTACTCCACACAGAGTACTCGAGAACAAGACACCTGAAGAAGTCTTTTCTAGCAAGAAACCAGAAGTTGGCCATCTCAGAATATTCGACTTTCTAGTGTATATACACTTTCTGAAAGAAAAGAGGACAAAGTTAGATCCTTCAGGAAAGAAGGGTATATTTGTGGGATACTCTGAAAGCTCGAAGGCTTACAGAATATACATCCCAGGATTCAAGAAGATCAAGATCAGCAGGGATGTAACATTTGACAAAGACTCAGCTTACAACAAATCCAGAAAGAAACCTGCTGAAGATCCTGAAGAAGAAAAGGCACCCAAAAATCATGATACAACCATGAACGAAGAAACTTAAGAAGAAGATCGAGAATTTGAAGAAACTCAAGAACCTGTAGATCCACCTCAAGAGAAGAATCCTCATAAGAGGATACCTACTTCGGTACAAGAATCTATCCAAGGTGCAGAAAGATATGGGGCTCCAAAAGGGAATCACAGAGAAAGAAAAAGGACCAGATCCTGCTCTGGATATGTAGGTTTATTATGTGATTTCATCGATAAAGAACCTTCCAACTATGAAGAAGCGGCAGAACGGAAAGAACGGAAGGATCCTATGATCAAAGAGTATCAATCGATCATGAAGAATGATGTTTGGGATGTTGTCCCAAGACCAGAAGGGAAGTCTATCATAACTTCCAAATGGATCTACAAGATCAAGCATGCTGCAGAAGGTAGCATAGAAAATTATAAAGTAAGATTTGTTGCTCGTGGTTTCTCCCAGAAAGAAGGAATAGATTATGAAGAAATTTTTTTCGCCTGTAGCTAGATACACTTCCATTAGATCAGTACTTGCTCTGGCTGCAACGATGAAATGGAAGATACACCAAATGGATGTCAAGACTACTTTCTTGAATGGTGTAGTAGAAGAAGAAGTGTATGTGGAGAAGCCACTCGGTTTTGAGACACATGACAAGGAGTCTTGTGCATGTATATTGAACAAAGCACTGTGTGGTTTGAAACAGGCACCCAGGACATGGTATGACAAAATTAACAGCTTTCTATCTAGTTTGGGCTTTACCAAGAGTAAAGCATATTCCAACCTTTACTACAAGGTTGAATATGGCAACCCAATGATGCTCCTCCTATATGTAGATGATATGTTTGTAACAGGTATGGATGGGTTGATTTTTGATATGAAGAGGAAGCTTGCTGCTGAGTTCGAAATGAAGGACTTGGGTATGATGCATTATTTTCTAGGCATGGAGGTGTGGCAGAATGCAAATGGAATTTCCCTGGGACAAGGGAAATATATAGTAGAGATCTTGAAGATATTTGGGATGATGGACTGCAAGGCCATGACCGCACCTATGGCATTCAACCTGAAGCTATTGAGTGATGCTTCATCAGAAGCGGTTGATGCTATGATGTATCGTTAGATGATTGGGTCCTTGATGTACTTGACAAACACAAGAACATGTATTTGCTTTACTGTGAACACCTTGACCTAGTTCCCGATAGATCCAAGACATGTTCACTTGATTGTTGCAAAGCATATTCCGAGGTACCTGAGGGGTAAAGTTGATTATGGGATCATGTATGAGGAAAATCAGAAGATTAACTTGGAGGGTTATGTTGATTCAGATTGGGAAGGTAGTGCCATCGATAGGAAGAGCACTTCAGGGTGTTGCTTCATTATGGGATCAGGTGTGATGTCTTGGTTTAGTAGGAAGCAATCCTATGTGGAATTGAGTACAATTTAAGTAGAGTATGTCGCAGCTTGTTTAGCCAGTTATGAGGTAGTATGGCTGAGGAAGCTACTGTCTGATTTATTTGATCTCTAGTTAGATGCTACTTGTATATATTGCGACAACCAGAGTTGTGTGAAGTTTTTAGAGAACGAGGTGTTCCATGACAAGTCGAAGCATATCAAGATCAAGTATTACTCTATCAGGGATATGTTGTAGAGGGGAGCAGTGAAGCTCCAGTATGTTGAGACGGACGAACATATAGCTGATGTGTCGACAAAGCCATTAGCCAGAGTGGAGTTTGAGTACTTCAGGGAGAATCTTGGTGTTATCCAGATCGAGGTTCCTTCCAAGGGGAAGTGATGATTCCATGAGCCATTCTGACATGGTGAGAGGATTAGTTCCTTCCATGGTCAGATGTAAGGGCTGATCCATTCTATCATGGTGAGAGGATTGGTTCCTTCCATGTAAGATATGAGTGCTAAGACATTCCGATACGACTGTAGGATTTCTTGCTACATGATCAGATATAAGGGCTATTGCCATTCTTTGAATGGAGGTGCCTGGTTAGTTACCAGGAATAGTAGGTCTAGGGATGAGGTCCATTCTGATATGATTGTGAGATGTGTTCTCACATGATCATATATGAGTGCATGACCATTCTGATGTGATTGAGAAATGTGTTCCCACTTGATTAGATATAAGGGATAATCCATTCTATCATGGTGATAGGATTGGTTCCTTCCATGTTAGATGTGAGTGTTGGCCATTCTGACTTAGTGTCGGATATAAGGGCTATTACAATTCTTTGAATGGAGGCACTTGGTCAGTTACCAGGAATCCTCAGTCTGGGACTGAGAGCCATTCTGATGTGACTGTAGGATTGGTTCCCACATAATCAGATGTAAGTGCAGAGCCTTTCCACAGATGATAGTAGATGTTTCCTATCATGCTAGTGGATATGAGTGCTGGCCTTTCCACATATGATAGTAGGTGTGTCCTATCATGCTGGTGGATGTGAGTGCTGTGCCTTTTCATAGATGGTAGTAGGTGTGTCCTACAATGCTGGTGATTATAAGTGTTGTGCCTTTCCACATATGGTAGTAAATGTGTCCTACCATGCTGGTGGATGTGAGTGTTGTGCCTTTCCACAGATGATAGTATTTGTGTCCTATCATGCTGGTGGTTGTAAGTGCTGAGCCTGTTCACAGATGATAGTAGTGGTGTCCTATCATGTTGGTGAATGTGAGTGCTGGGCCTTTTTTATGAGATTATAGGATTGGTTCCTACATGATCATATGTGAGTGCTGGGTGTTCCTTTCTAACATGGTGTTGGATGTGTTCCTCTCATGGTCAGATGTAAGTGCTGGAAGGGCCATTCTGACTTGGTGTCAGATATAAGCGCTAAAGAAGACATATATGGAGGCTAGGCCTACAACCGGGATGAAAAAGGGTTGGCTTTGTAGAACTTCCTATGACAAGAAGAATCATCAGATAGCCCCCATGATGATCCACTGATGATAATCTAGTAGTGATGATCCAGATCCAGTAATTATGTCCACTGATGATCCAGATCCAGTGATGATGTCCAGTGATGATCCATATTTGAATATGAATATGACTTGAAGATGAAGATGAATTGAATATGATGAGGACTTGATGATGATATAGATGATACAAAGAAGAAGACTTGTGCTGATAAATTGTGTCAAGAGAATACCTTCCTAGTTAAGAGCGAGTGTTGATGTAATTGTAACTTTGGAATGCATTCACTTGTATTTATTATGTATTATAACCCAATTTTCATTTTGGGATGTATTTGTAATGTACTTGAGTTATGTCATGCTCCAATGTTCCTATCGGGAGGTTCTATAATGTAAACAAGTCATGTCAAGTCATTGTGGGTAACCCTCCTATTGGTTAAGGGTTAAAGTCCCCACAGTTTCAGGGCACTAGAGTTACTAGATTCACCTAGTGAAGTCGGTCCTAGTTGGGTTTAGTCAAGTCAGAAATTAGTATAAATAGAGAGCTAGCCTCTCTATTTATCATACACTCACTCACACTTAGTTGTAGTGCATAGCTGAGGAAGAAGAAGACACTGGGGAAAGGAAGAAAGAGGTTATCGCTGTCAGGAGATCATCTTACTATTTTGGGGTTTTACTTTTGGTGTTGATTCTATATCTGAGGAAGTTGTGGGGTTTTCTCCATTTATGGTTTCTCCAAGGAAAAACACTATGTTCATTGTCTCTTGTGTTTGATTTCTATGATTTTTATTCTCTCAGTTAAATATCCTAATATAATGCTATCTTAATGCTAAAATTGTAACAGATGGACATCAAGGAAACATTCTTGAATGGTGTAGTCGAGGAGAAAGTGTACTTAGAGAAACCACTGGGATTACAGACACATGATAGGAAGACTCATGTGTGCAAATTGAAGAAGGCCGTGTATGGTTTGAAACAGGAATCGATGACATGGTATGACATGATGGATAGCTTCTTCATGAGCCTAGGATTGACTAAGAGTAAAGTGGATTCCAACCTTTACTTCAAGGTTGAAGGTGAAAGAATAGTGATGCTCCTGCTATAGGTCGATGACCTATTCCTGATAGGAGAGGATGAAATCATTGAAGATGCAAAGAGGAGAATCACTACTGATTTTGAGAGGAACGACCTAGGTATGATGCACTAATTCTTAGGCATGAAGGTGTGGAAAAGTGCAGATGGGATTTTCCTTGTTCAAGGAAAGTGTGCAATGGAGATTTTGAAGGGATTCAGAATGCTGGACTGTAAGGTGATATCCACACCTATGGAATTGAAATTGAATCTTCTATGTGATGCTTCATCAGATTCAGTTGATTCCATGATGTATCGTCATATGATTGGCTCATTGATGTACCTAACGAATACAAGACCAGACATATGCTGTACTGTGAACACCGTGAGTGAGTTCCTGATAGATATGAGACATGTTCACCTGGTTACTACAAAGCATGTATTGAGGTACCTAAAGGGTATAGTGGATTATGGGCTCAAGTATGATGCAAATCAAAAGATTAACCTACATGGTTATGTTGATTCAGATTGGGAAGATAGTGCCACTGATAGGAAGAGCACTTCAGGTTGCCGATTCAACTTGCGATCTGGCATGATATCATGGTTTAGCAGGAAGTAGTACTACATGGCACTAAGTACAACCGAGGCAGAGTATGTTACCACGTTCTCGGCAAGTTGGGAGGCAGTATGGCTGTGAAAGCTACTAAATTATTTGTTTGATATGCAAATAGATGTGACTTGTATATTTTGCAACAACCAGATTTGCGTGAAGCTGTTTGAGAACCTAGTGTTCCATGACAAGTCAAATCACATCGATATCAAGTTCCACTATATCAGGGATATGGTGTTGAGAGGAGGAATGAAGCTCCAGGACATGGAAACAGATGAGCATATAACCGATGTATTGACCAAGCCTTTAGCTAGAGTGAAGTTTTAGTACATCAGAGAAAGACTTGGTGTGATCTAGAACGAGACCGCTTGAAAGAGGGAGTGATGAGCTCTAGCATAGTCAGAGATACAAGTTGTCTTGGTGATGTAATCAGTCTTGTAGGTTTTCCCTGAATGTAATCATTCACGATGAAGCTCACAATTATCCTTGGACATAATCAGTCCTGACTTGTTTCTATGCTAAAAGATGACAAGAGACCAGAAGATGCAGATGCATGAGATCTCAGATGGGAAATGAGACCAATTGTTAGAGTTTAAAAAGAGATATGGTGTGGTACGCAGGTTGCTCAGAAGTAATCAGTCATGTAGGTAGTCATCATATGTAAATAGTCCCAGTGAAGCTTGTAGGTTATCCTTGGATGTAATTAGTCTTGGTACGGGTATGTAAAAGGTGTCCTAGCATGGTATGCAAGTTGTTCGGATGTAATCAGTCTTGTAGGTTGTCTGGAGTGTAAAAAAGGTCTTGGTGTGGTACGTAGGTTGCTTGGATGTAATCAGTAATGGAAGGTTGTCATAACATAAAAGATCCTGGATGCAACTTGTTTGGATGTAATAATTCCTTGAGGTTGACCTGAACAAAAATATCTTGGCATGGTATGCAGGTTGTTCGGTAGTAATCAGTCATTGTATGTGTGTTTTCCCATGTTGGAGATGATGATGTCACAAGGAACTTGGTTTGCACCTAGGAAGTTCTCCTATGTTGGTAGAATTCACGTTGACCGTAGAGAGATGCAATGCACTTGATGTGCTCCTAGGCGATTCCTGCATAGTGGTAGATGCAGGTTGTAAAAGATTGTGACACGTTCCTATGTTGGTAGAATGCAGGTGGTATGCATTTGGGCTATGCTCTGTGTGTATTTGTTTTTTTTATGTAGGACAAAGAGATGATTTGGATATAATGAGATAACGGTAGGAGATGCAGGTTATTGCAGTGGAAATGTAAAGAATGGTCCTGTGATGTACCTATGCGATGGTTTTCTCATAGATATGATGAATACTTGGATGAGGACTAGGCATACAACGAACATGAAAAAGGGTTGGCTTTGTAAAAACTTCCAATGACATATAGTACCATTCGATGCTCAATAAGAATATGACTATGGAAATATCTATGATGATGACTGTACCATATGTATTGATGAATGTGGAGAGAGA
The DNA here is from genome assembly GCA_001517045.1 of Pseudotsuga menziesii. Taxonomy (NCBI): domain Eukaryota; kingdom Viridiplantae; phylum Streptophyta; class Pinopsida; order Pinales; family Pinaceae; genus Pseudotsuga; species Pseudotsuga menziesii. Next base: position 45,386 of record LPNX010997862.1, on the reverse strand, counting down.
GAGAATGCCTTCCTAGCTAAGAGGGAGTGTTGATGTATTTGTAACTTCGGATTATATTTTGATGTATATTATCACTATATGTTGTTGTACCTCCATTATAGATATGTTTTCATCCTTTCAGGATGTAATTATTGTGTATGGACTATGAGGTACAACTTTCATTGTAAGTCGGGGCAATAGTCCTCAGTGTAACATCATGTAATGTGTTTTTGGATTCTATCTAGGAGAAGTCGGCCTTGTTAGTGTAAGAGGTCGGCCCTAGTCATGTATTAGGATAGCTACTTGAAAGGTATAAATAGGGATGCACACTCCCTCATTTATACACACTTACACTCACTCAAGTTCGCACGAGGAGAGAGAGAGAGACAAGAAGGAGAGATATATAGTTGTGAAAGACTTCTTCTTATTGGGTTTGATCATCTTGTGATACAGTCTTTGTGATGGAACTATTATGAGGAAGTTTGCGGGGTTTTATTTTTTATGGTTTCCCCAAGGAAAATTTGTGTGTCTTGTGTATCTTGCTCTACTTGTTATTATTTCAGATAAAGATCCTAATCAAGATAATTAGATTAGAAAAGCTAACATGAAGAGTTGTTGTGAGGCTTGATATGACACACAATATCGAATGTGGATGGTAGACTAACAATTGAGAGAAATTTGGTGATAAAAACACATATAATATTTTCCCCACCAACACCCAGGACAAGACACTCGATGGCATATACACCAGTACTCAGACCCTGGTCAATATAGATAGACTACGATGATTGGCAATGTAAACTTTTATGAATTCACATAGGAAATCCACCAATGATAACGCAAGGGATCTTGGTAGAATACTAGAAGAAGTAAAAAAACCCTAACCAATATCGATAGAGAATTAAACGAATGTTTAGAGAATAAAAGAAACGAACAACTTAGGACCATGTTGGAGAGAAAAGGAAAAAAACACAAAACATCCACATTATCATGGCAAGGGGATAGAGAGCCCAGTTCCGACACCACAGTGTTGAGAGGAATTATTGGTAGAACACATGCCAATGAACAATGAACTAGATGGCTCAATGCACACGGAAATCCTAATTGAATTCAATACCACACAAAGCAAATAAATAAGCCTCATGTTACAAAACAAAACCTAACATTTTTCGTCGGATACACGTTGGAAATGTTACCCCATTAATTCATATTTTTGTCTATTAGGCCATGTGACTGAGAAGGAGGATGAGGCAAAGCTCTTGTTCTTAGGGGTTGAACCGACTCTGGCTTATTGTACTTGTTGACTATTCAAATCCCATTTTCAATAAAAGTATGATTTTGGGCATATCTTGATTTTCCTCCACTTTTATCATTAGGCCTTGATGATTTTTTTGTAATTTCTTAACATTCTGCAAGCGTTGCATCATATGTATATTTCAGATTGTAAACAATTTGTTTATTTCTGTACTAACATGTATATACAAATTCTAATTTGTAACCTTTAGTCGTAGGCCCATTTAACACTAAATTTAAACAAAAGTATCCATTGACACAATTATGAAAAGTCGTTCATTTTATGCATTCAATTTCATTTATTGAGGTACTTTTAATCAAATGACTAATCCACTAAGTTTGATGTTTAATCATTAGTATCATTGCATTATTGGGTTATGATCTTCATTTGCATTGAAAAATTGCAATCTAAATGTAACGATTGATTTCTTTTCACGCATCATTTAATGATATAAATTTTTTTAGTTGTACGAAGAATACACATTATTACTTTAGTTTTATGCTAACACTAAAAATTCAAATGCTCATATTCATTTAACTAATGTTATCGCCTTTATACTATTTTTGTTTTTAGATGCATTTTAAAATTCTAGAATCAAACATAATTGAATAATCTCCTTGGGTAATCAAAATAGCTACTTTAATTTATATTAGCATCATAGTAGATTTAACTATTGATGCATTTTCATGCTAATGCCTGAGGCTTATATTTTAGACAATTTATTGCATTGTGTTGTATTTTCTTGTAAATATTACATGCATTAATTAGGCTTTGCATTCATTCAATCAATTTTGATTTGGGAAATGAATGCGCACATGGTTAGATAGATCTCATTTAGATTCATGAATGGACTAACATTCTCATTTTGAAAGTGTTCTTGTGTTTCGTCAAGCTAATTCAACCCCACTTTCATTGAACAATTATGTACTTAACACCATTGACCAACCCTTTGAACCCTATCTATCCAGGGGCTTGAAACACAACTCGAGATTCGATCCCTCTTCTGTCTCTTCAACCCTTCAAGGGTGTTTACAGTGTTGTTGCGAGAAGTGTGTCGTTTTGAGCATCAACACATACAATCCTATATACTAAATCCCTATATCAAGATGTAGCTAATGGATGGGATGCCAATACCATTATTTTTCATAGGTACAATTTACTTTCCAAGACTATAAAAATGGATATCCACTTTGATTATGCAAAAAATTCTCCCAAATATTTTACTCAAAATGAAATCTTTACATTCAAACATGATACAAATTGAAAATCCTTTGAACGGGGAAACCAGAAAGGAAGCTCTGTTGAAATAATATTAAGAGTGATTAATCATATGATGATTTTTTTTCACAGAAGAACTCATTGGAGGGAGTTACCGCATCTCCAACTTGCATGGGGTGACAATAACACTTGGACATGATTATTGTAGTGTTTTCCTCATGTCTACTCTGATTGTTGGGTTGTGATTGTTGGGTTGTGTTCAGTGGGAAACATGAATACCCTACCAAGTGCCCATGATGGATAAGAGTGCCCAAACCACTTCACAATACGAAGTTAGTCAAATGATGATGAGAGTTAGTTCAAATATTTTGAGATCTTATGTAGACTTATTAATTAAAAATAATTTAAATATAATAATTGTTTTAATTATTGTTAGTATAATTAGAATTATAATATCTAGGTCTTTTTTTAAATATAATTGTTTTGTATTTTAATATCCCTGAGTTATCTTCAATCCATTTTGAATATAGAATTCTGTTTTGTTTACAACAATGCTGTGCAGGTAGGAATTGTGACGGCTATAAACTTTTCCCTAACCTTTCGGCCTCCACTTCCAAAGATGCGTGACCAGTTTGTAAATGTTCTACAAGAAGAATTCCAAATTATGGAGGCAGATGAAAATCCTTCAGCTGGGAAATATATGATTCCAAATTTGGCTGTGAAATTGACTAAGCTTCGAACTGTGTGTATTGAGCTTTTATGCGCAGCCATGGACTTCACTGATTTTGAATTTCCTTATCATACACAAACGGTATGTCGGATAATTTCAGTGTTCTTCAAGTGTCTCTCCTGCGGGAATCCTGAAATTGCAACTATTGCCAAGGACGGTCTTCACAAGGTAATTTAATACTTTTTTTGGGGGTCACTATCTATAGGATAGGAGAATTCTAAATACATTTTTTTTACCTTATATTTCCAGGTTTGTAAGGTTGAGTGATAAATATTAGTTGCAAACATTAAGTAATTTGAATGTTATATTATTAATTTTATTTATATATTCAAAAACCTAATTTGAAAATTTCTAAATTCTTAGTATATTCTATAAAGTAGCACTGGTTTGATATATAACCACCACTTATGTGTACACTCGATGATAGAGATCACCGTCCCAATTTCATATCCAGATCGAGCATCACCCGGATCAATTGTTTACCTATTTATGCAGATGGAGCTACTCACCACTGATGGGCTAATTGATTTCCTGCCTTGGCTTGGTCCCCCCACACATAAAGATAAACTAAAACTAAGTAATTCGCTGGTTCCATATTATATATGAGTTACAGAGAACATACGAGCCAGAAATACAATGGATATGTACATGGTGGCTACCTTTCAGGTCTGTGCTGCTCTTGCTTGGCCGTTGAATAGTATATATATTATTTGATTTATAGTTTCTGCTTTCTTGATTTATTTGATCATACAGGTGCAGGGATATTTGGGCATCTGTAGGATTCTTCGCTTGGACGGAAGGGTGTCCTGAAGTTGGTCTGTGTCTGCAATGCAATTCTTGGAGTTCTGATGGGTATCAGCAGCGGTGGCGTAGTATTATGTTCATTCATTTTGGCGACGGATCCTGTCGGTCCATCAAAGAGAGGATTGGTGGGCATGTCGGCCTTTTACTTCTTTTCCTTCTGCATAGCAGTGCTTCCTGCTCTGTCTTACTTTTCCGGCGGCTGGAGATATTTGTACGTTGTGAGTTCAATTCCTTCTGTGTTATATTGCCTCTTTGTTCTGCCGTTAGTGTTGGAGTTCCCGCGTTGGTACCTGGTGAAGGGCAGGCTGGAAGAAGCCATGGGGGTCATGAGATCGATTGCGGCCAAGAACAGAAAATGGTTTTGGTTTTTATTTGAATTAATTATGTTAAAGTACTGGAATGGACACTCTACTCCATATCATTATCATTATCATATAGAAAGTATTTTACATAGTTAATATTCTATTATTTGTTAACAATAGAACTTATGCTTGTTACATAGTTAACATTCTACTAAATTTAGCTACTGAAGTTTTTTCCATCAAACTTAGTCCTCTTTAAAATCAGAGAGATAAAAACCCATTTCAGTTCCGCCTTGAACCATAACATACATATTTATCGCTTCTGACATAAACATAGAAGTTGCTCAAACACAAAAACAAAATTATATAATAACTAGCCACGCAATATATTGTTCTGATACAATAAGGATACCAATCTATCTTTTCTGTTGCGAATGAAATACAAATACTCCTGCAATAAAACTAAGTGCCCTACGTGGACCCCATAAATCACTAAGAATTTAAAAAATAAGTTTTGATATTTTCTTAAGCTAAGCGAATTTTCCCATAACAACTTTGATCCACTTAGATGAATGATTCCCCCATGAAGCACGCCTTACTGCTTTTTCAATGGTTGGCTACTTTAACCATATTGCTTGGTCCCTCTCTTTGAATTAATTATGTTAAAGTACTGGAATGGACACTCTACTCCATATCATTATCATTATCATATAGAAAGTATTTAACATAGTTAATATTCTATTATTTGTTAACAATAGAAATTATGCTTGTTACATAGTTAACATTCTACTAAATTTAGCTACTGAAGTTTTTTCCATCAAACTGAGGCCTCTTTAAAATCAGAGAGATAAAAACCCATTTCAGTTCTGCCTTGAACCGTAACATACATATTTATCGCTTCTGACATAAACATAGAAGTTGCTCGAACACAAAAACAAAATTATATAATAACTAGCCATGCAATATATTGTTCTGATACGTAACTTTTATTTGACGACAATAAGGATACCAATCTATCTTTTCTGTTGCGAATGAAATAAAAATACTCCTGCAATAAAACTAAGTGCCCTACGTGGACCCCATAAATCACTAAGAATTTAAAAAACAAGTGTTGATATTTTCTTAAGCTAAGCGAATTTTCCCATAACAACTTTGATCCACTTAGATGAATGATTCCCCCATGAAGCACGCCTTACTGCTTTTTCAATGGTTGGATAC
>LPNX010997862.1:26921-39434 GCA_001517045.1 Pseudotsuga menziesii | reverse complement strand
ATTTCAGTTCTGCCTTGAACCGTAACATACATATTTATCGCTTCTGACATAAACATAGAAGTTGCTCGAACACAAAAACAAAATTATATAATAACTAGCCACGCAATATATTGTTCTGATACGTAACTTTTATTTGACGACAATAAGGATACCAATCTATCTTTTCTATTGCGAATGAAATAAAAATACTCCTACAATAAAACTAAGTGCCCTACGTGGACCCCATAAATCACTAAGAATTTAAAAAATAAGTGTTGATATTTTCTTAAGCTAATCGAATTTTCCCATAACAAATTTGATCCACTTAGATGAATGATTCCCCCATGAAGCACGCCTTACTGCTTTTTCAATGGTTGGCTACTTTAACCATATTGCTTGGTCCCTCTCTTTGAGATAAGACATGAGAGTTATCTCGCCATCGCCAACTAATCTACGAGGAAGCTTCGTTTCTAAGTGATATTGTTATACCATAGTTTATGTGGACATGTTAATTTTAATAATATTTTATAAAGGACACATGTGAGTTGTAGAATGTGTTTAAAGTTTTAATTTATGTAGTTTGTGTAGTTTCTTATATATGCTGTTATAAATATTTTAAGTCTAATTTGGGTAGACATGTTAATTTTAATAATATTTTATTATTTTTCATAAAGGACACATATGAGTTATAGGATGAGCACTAAAGGAGTTACATATCTTCCCCTACTTGGTTGTAAAATTCTTCTCTTGGTTTCAATAAAGGCCACTATTTGAAATAAATAACTCTTAAATCTAGACATACAATTTTGTGTCTTGAGTCTAAGAAGATGAGTTTTTAATTAAGTTTTTAAAATATACTAAAAAAACCAATACGAATATATGAAAATTTTTATTAACAAAATTTATATATGTTTTCTAATATTTTAAATAAATAAAATATATATAAATTTGTGTAATTTAAAAAATTTATTAATTATATATTTTTAGAATTTAAAATAAAGAAAAAATATAAGTTATTTTAACTTTAATCAAATATTAATATTAGACTAGTTGTAATAATATCACATATTATTACTTTATAATCTAATTGTAATGATAAGGATGTTAGGATTTTGAAATCATTTTTACATTAAAAAATTATTAAAAATTATTATATTAGTTTAATTTTATTATTTGAAAATATGGAATATATTAGATTTGTTTTAGAATATGAAATCTATAAAATTAGTGAGAGAAGTTATCCAAGCTATAGATTGTTGGAAAATCCTTGTTTGTTGTGCGATTCATCGTCATCACCCTCGTCCTCATCATCATCATCATGGTCATCATCATCATCATCATCATCATCATCGTCATCGTCATCATCATCATGGTCATCATCATCATCCTCATCCTCATCCTCATCATCAACATCATAGTCATCATCCACCTCATCATCACCCTCATCCTCATCATCATCACCGCCATCGTCGTCGTTGTCTTCATCGACACCCTCATCCTCAACATCATTAGCATCCTCCTTCTCCTCCTTATCATCATCATAATCCTCATCCTCCTCCTCATCATCATCATCACCCTCATCCTCATCATCATCATCATAGTCATCATCCTCCTCCTCATCACCCCATCCTCATCCTCATCATCATGGTCATCATCATCATCATCATCATCATCACCCTCATCCTCATCATCATCATCATATTTATCATCCTTCTCATCATCACCATCATTGTTCATCATCATCTTCATCGTCACCCTCGTCCTCATCATTATCATCACCCTCATCCTCATCATCATCAACCTCGATGCTCATCAGCATCGTCCTTCACCCTCATCCTCACCATCATCATCATCTTCATTGACACCCTCATCCTCCTCATCATCATCATATTCATCATCCTCCTCATATTCACTATCATCCTCATCATCATCATCACCCTCATCCTCATCATCATCAACCTCGATCCTCATCATCACCATTCATCACCCTCATCCTCACCATCATCATCATCTTCATTGACACCCTCATCCTCATCATCATCACCATCCTCCTCCTCCTCCTCATCATCATCATAATCCTCACCCTCATCCTCCTCCTCCTCCTCATCACCCTCAACCTCATCATCATCATCATCGTCATCATCATCACCCTCATCCTCATCATCATCATCATCGTCATCATCGTCCTCATCATCACCATCATCGTTCACCATCATCTTCATCATCACCATCATCCTCCTCATTGTCACCCTCATCCTCATCATCATCAACCTCGATCCTCATCATCATCATCCATCGCCCTCATCCTCACCATCATCATCATCTTCATCGACACCACCATCCTCATAATCATCATCATCATCATCATAATCTTCACCCTCATCCTCCTCCTCCTCATCATTACCATCATCGTCATCATCATCATCATCATCATGGTCATCATCATCATGGTGGTCATCATCATCATCGCCCTCATCGTTGTCATCATCATCATGGTCATCGTCATCGTCATCGTCATCGTCATCATCACCCTCATCCTCATCATCATCATCATAGTTACCATCCTCCTCATCATCACCATCATTGTTCACCATCATCTTCATCGTCACCATCATCCTCATCATCGTCACCATCCTTGTCATCATCATCATCATCATCACCATCCTCGTCATCATCATCATCATCATCCTCATCATCACCCTCATCTTCATCATCCTCTTCACCCTCATCATCCTCATCCTCATCGTCTTCATCCACAACCTCATCCTCAACATCATCAATATCTTCATCATCATCATCATCATCACCATAATCCTCATCCTCATCATCATCATCATCATCATCATATTCATCATCCTCCTCATCATCACCATCATTGTTCACCGTCATCTTCATCCTTCACCATCATCTTCGTGGTCACCATCAGAAATAATACTTTTTTTTAATAATTATTTATATTTATTATTATATATTTGAATGACTAAATAAACATTATTATTGTCATTAATATTTTCTAAATATGTCCATGGGCTCACCCGTTACTAGCAACAACCACATTAAATTAATAATGTGTCTGAATACGTCGATAGGCGTAAATTTAAGCACATACTATAGGGAAACACATTAATATAAAAAGTATGTGCCTAAATTTACGCCTATCGACGTATTCAGACACATTATTAATTTAATGTGGTTGTTGCTAGTAATTATTAAAGTTAAAGTTAAAGTTAAAGTTAGGATGAGGGATTGTTAAAAACATGATATTTGGAAATTATAAAATAGTATTTTTTTAGAGGAGAGGCATTTACTTGTTGGATCAAGGAGAGGGCAATATACTTATATGCTTCCTATTTGTTGGCGCAATTCAAAAAATCTTTTCTTTTTTCTTTTGACAAGGGATCATTGAAGATTCGAAGCTTAGATTTTTTGTTTGACAAGCTAGATGCTCCATAGCCAAACATGTTGAGGCTAGGTTTCTCCTGTAATTCTTCTTTGGTTAGCATATCAGTAACACTATTCAAATATCCTCGTTTATATGCAATTTCAAAATCAAAGTTTTGCAACCAAAGAAACCATTTTAGAATCCTAGAACTATTTTCTGCCATAAGATTTTCATTCTTGAATATACCAGGCATTATTTTCAGATCTGTTCTAATAATGAACTTGACAGGTTTTAGATAAACCTTGAAATGGTTTACAGTCTTTTTGACTGCGAGGATTTCCTTGTGACTTGATAATAATTGATTTATGCATTTTTGAATGCTCCTTAAGCATAGCCACAAATTTATTCTTGATCACCATGTTTTTCTATGAGAATACATCCCCAAGCTTTATTGGAGGCATCTGTTTTGATCACCATTTGACCCGAGCCTTGTGGTAGTGAGAGTGGAAGAAGCTGTTTTACTTTTTCTTTCATTTGCTTTACTGTGTCCATCATATCTTTATTCCATCTTGGGGGATTTTTCTTCAGTCATTGTTGTAGCAGATGAATGTCATCTGCCTGTCCTTTGTAGAATGGCCTAATATAATTTAGGCTTCCCAAGAATCTGTGCAATTGAACCTTTTCTAATATTTGATCAGGAAAGTTAGCAAAACCCTTCAGGACATGTTATTGAAGGATCACCTGTCCTTTACTAATTTTATATCCTAAAAATTCAATGTCCTTTTTGCCAATTTCCATTTTGGATTTTGACAAAACCAATCCATGTTTGAAAACCAAAGAATAAAATTCTTGAAGATGTTTCAAATGTTCCTGCAAATTGTTGGAACAAATAAGAATATCATCTATGTATACTAATGTCCATTTCTTTTCTGGAATTATAATGGTGCATTGTTAATGCTAAATCGAAGAACCGTCCACTGATACTGCCCATGGGAAACAACAAAGGCAGTTTTGTACCTATCTTTTGCTTCAATTCCAATCTGGTAAAAGCCAGACTTTAGGTCAAACTTGCTAAAAATGGTGCATCCTACTATTCTTTGCAAGAAACTAGATTTATCAGGGAGAGGGTAACAGACTGGTTCAAGGATCTTGTTCAAGGGTTTAAAATTCACAACCAGTCTAGGTTTTCATCTTTTTATCTCAGAGTGTTTATTGACAACAAATGCTCGACATGCCCAAGGGCTCTTAGAAGGTTATATAAGGCCTTTGTCCAAGAGTTCTTTGATTTCATTTGCACAGAATTCTCTTTCTGAGGGAGACATAAGGGTAGCATAGGCTTTTTGAGCTTTTGATTTTTTCTAAGGGGTTAGAAGGTAAAGAAACAAAGTATTTTTCCCTAGTCCAAAATGCATTAGGTGACACTAAGGTGCAATCCTTCTCTAGTTTAGAGGAAATTTCAGAGAGGACAGATTCTTTGTGCATTTCTACATAGGCGATGCATCTTTCCATTTTGAATAGTACTGCAAGACTGAGAGTGGGGTTGGATTGGGGAACAAGATTCTTACATTTGTAAGAAGCAGAATAGTATAGAGGGGTGGAAACTCTTCTGCCATTTGTACAAGAAAAATTCATATTGGGCTCTCAACTGTAATGGGGCTGACTTTATGCAAGAAGGGCGATCCTATGATGCAATCGTCTTTTAGGTTGTCTAGTCTATTAAGAAGCAGAACTTCTTTTATTCCATTGATGCTTATTAGAAAATCTGGAACTCGTCCTTTGAGTTCTACAGGAGTTTCTTCAATGGCTACACAATGTTCATTTGTTTTTTCCGAGTAAAAAGATGGTATAGCATTTCCTTTTGCCAAATTCATTTAGAAACCTAAATCTATCAAACAATCAAGTTCATAAGATTTGAATTCAGATGGACAAAACTTTATTTTAATGAAATATTTAGGACCAATGAATAATCCTAGAGATCCTAGTGATGGTTCATCATTATGATAGTCTTCTGTTCCTAAATCACTAGTGTGCTGAGAATGTTTTGGACTTTCAGCTGCTTTTGGTGACTGTAATGCTTCGGCATAGGCTTTGCACATTTCTCAATAAGAGGACTAGTCTCTTTCTCTTGTTGTTATTTCAAGTATTCTTTTCAATTTCTCTATTTCTTTTACCAGCTTCTTTAGGGAATACTGCTTATCTTTGATCTGTAGCCTCTGCAGATTTTTTTTATCTTTTCTGAACTTTTTTCTATCCTCGTGATGATCAAGATAGCCTTTGTATAAATCAGCAAGCTGGTAGAATGCTTGATTCTTGCTAATTTCTGGAGAGATAGATCTCTTTTTCTTTTGAAACTTTTTCTTTTTCTTTTCTTCTTGTTAAAAGATTTCTTTGTTCATCTTTGAGATCTTTCCTTTTCATATATTGATAGACTGAGGTCTCAGACAATTCTTTGTCAATTTCAGCAATCCTAAATTCCGAGGAGACCTTAGGCGAGTTGAAAGAAAACATATAAAAAATGAAATTAGGAGGACCATAAAGGTTTAGATATTGGGTTTCATGTTGGTAATATTTTGTTATGTTTAAATGTATTTTGATTAAGATTTAAATATTAAGCTTTAGTTTATGGGTTTACAAAAAAAAGTTAATAATAATGTTTTTTTTCTTAAATAGTATTTGTTTTATATTTATATTAATTAATTTAATGTTTATTTGGTAATTGGTTTAATGTTTAGTCTTTGTTTAATAGCTACACATTTCCACAAAACTAAGTGGCTGGCCAGCTCTATTGACATTTATTGACCACTTTACTTATAGCTATACTTGTTAAAAAAAAATGTAAATGCACCTCTCCACACAACTAGTATTTCTAAAACTAATAGTTTGATGAGATTGATGGCATGCATATGAAGGGACTACTCTTTTAACCCAAGTAACTCAATTAATTCTTTAGATTTAATTAACTATAATTATTTGTAAGTTAAGTTGAAAAATAATTATTTAAAATTATATATAATTAAAAAAACAGTGTATATATATATAATAAAAAAACGATAAGAAAACCCCAAGTTACTTATATATAATTAAAAAAATAGTGCACATATACAATAAAAAAAACTATAAGAAAACCCTAACTTACTTAATTAACTTGCATGGATTGAACCACAAGTACATGAAACCATTAACTTAAGTACATCGTAATGAGATTGCCACTGAACTCACTAGCATGGATTGATTACTATAAAATATAAAACCACATCAGTTGTCTCACAAAGTTATTAGAAAACCATGAGTTAAGTACATCGTAATGAGAGAGTGCCACTTAATTAACTTGCATGGATTGAATTGCATCCTAAGAAGAGTGCCATTGAATTTACATTTACATGCATGGATTGCACAACCACAGAATTTCCGCGGGTTGTGTTTAAATATTATATTGCTTTTCTATAAATACATGCACTGCATTTCCATAAACACCATATACTGTTGAGTTCAAGGTTGCTCCATATTTGGGTGAAGCTAACGTATTATTTGTGAAAAGATCACAAACATTCTGAACATGGCGCAACCTAGGTATCAATTTTTATTTGAAAAGCAGCTCTTCGCTAGTGACGCAGGTAGGCTCTGTAGATTCATCATTCCCAAGCACTTTGCTGAAGAAATGTTTAAATTCTACACAGCTGACGAGATTTTACAAGTGAAGGATCCGCTTAACGGTGAAGGTCTGTCGGTTCGTATATATGATTTTGACGACGGAATAGAAGAGACGTTTGTATTGAAATATTGGAAGAGTAGTGATAGTTATGTTTTTATCCATGGATGGATCATATTTGTGAGACGAAGAGCACTCAAAACTGATGATACTGTCAAATTTTGGAGGGACTATGCAAATAGCAGATTTTGCATCACCTGCCACTCCAGGCAGCGAGATGGCCGCAGTGCGGATCAAGAAGACGGCGCTGATTATACAGATAAAAAAGACGGTGCAAATCAAGAAGACGGTGGTGATGGCCGCGGTGCAAATCAAGAAGACTTTGATGCTGGGAGGGCAGTAGCCTCATTTGATACATGCTGTTATACATCGGTGTGGACTTGCCTTCGACTTCGAATTGGTGCAAATCAAGAAGACGTGGATGTTGGGAGGGCAGTAGCCTCATTTCATACGTGTTGTGATACATCGGTCTGCACTTGCCTTCGACTTCGACTTGGTGCAAATCAAGAAGACGTGGATGTTGGGAGGGCAGCATCCTCATTTCATACATGTTGTGATACATCGGTCTGCACTTGCCTTCGACTTTGACTTGGAGGGATGCTGTGATACATTGTGCTCCACATTCCTTCAACCTGACATGTGACACACAGTAGATACTATTTCTGTTTGGTCGATGGGATGGGATTGTAGTAGATGCAGGTTTTACTTTGTTGATGGGATTATGCACAGCAGATACTATTTCTGCTATGGGATTGTAGTAGATGCAGATTTTACTTTGTTGATCGGATTATGGGATGTTTTAAAATTTTATTATATACAAATAACTATACATGTATGGAGTTACTAATTATTTTAGACTCACATTCAGATTACCATATAGAGTTACTAATGATTTTAGACTTAGATTCAGATTTGGTAATGTAATGTATTTTGAAGTATTTATTAATAATATAAGGAAGGATTACTATAATACGTTGGACTCAAGTACTCTAAAGTGGATGACTTCAAACTTATTGGGTATTCAGACTCAAATTTTGATGGCGATAAGGAGACAGGAGTATCAACTTCTGGATACACTATGGATCAGCAGCTGTCTCATGGAGATCACGCAAACAATCAGTGAGGAAACAGAGTTGGTATGATATGGTTCTTCAGGATGAGCAGGAGAGTGAGGAGAACTCTCAGTTCAGAGTTGTCAGACGGAGACCTTCAGCAGTTGATCCAGTGCAGATATCTGATAGGCATTCAGATTCAGAGGGAGCTTCAGTTATTGGAGGGAGAGATCCAGGTGGAGCTGATGACAGTAGTACCTCCCTCGCTAAGAGGGAGTGTAGCATTTGATAGCTTGGTGGCACTCTTGCATCAGGTGCCAAGGTGCACGGGTCATTAACTTGGAGTCTCATTTATATTCTTAAAGTGACTTTAGTAATGTGTTTTTATTAAAGTACCCTTTTGATGTGACTTTATGATTTAAAAGTGAGTCGCACTTTATTATGTTTTTAAAGTGACTTTAAGTCATAAAGTGTACTTTTAAATATTTAGGGTAATATGACTTTTCAAAAGGAAAAATTTGTTGTAAAGTTCACTTAGGAGATTTAAGTAAGTGAGAAATTAGATCCCAGCCATAGATCTCTTAGCCAAGATCTAATCTCGTCCATTCAAGGTGAAAAGTCATGAGAATAACCCTAATAAGGTAAATAAAAGTGCATGAGACTTCATTTGGGAACATCATTCAAGAGAGAATTCTTGGAGTGGATCGATTTCCAAGAGAGGAGCTTGGTGAGAAGTGTGAGAGGCACATTTTGCAAGAGATTGCTGAAGAGACTAAGAGTGTGCACAATTTTCAAGACAACTAAGAGAGATTTTCAGTTGGCACAGAAATCGAGGAGGAGTATAGGAGCATTAAATGCTGGCACAAAAATCGAGGTGTATTGCTGCACAAAAAACGAGGAGGGTATGGCCTGCATTTAATGCTGTATGGCTGCATTAATTTTTGCACAGAAATCGAGGAGGGTATGACTGCTTTAATTGCTGTACGGCTGCATTTAATTTCTGTACGGTCTGGCATAGAAATCGAGGTGCTATATGGCTACATTAAATGCTGTACAGTCTGGCACAGAAATCGAGGCTGAGTTGCTGCTGGTTTTGGCACATTTTTCGAGAAGAAAATAGCATGAAAACCGAGATAGATTTCTGGGTTGAGATATGTTGATTTTTTTACTGTAAAAATTGATGTCTGATTTTTCCTGAAGCTAATAATAAACTCTGTCCATCTCTGACTGGTTTTCCCCTTGTGGGTTTTTCCAGGGTCAAATTTGACCAAAATACTGTGTCTTAAATCTGTTTTATAGTCTGCTGATTTTGAGTTAATTTTCTGCTGCAAAGTTTACTTAGTTACAGTATATCAGCTTACAGAGACATGAAATTTACATGCATGTGATATGTGTTTGGTTTTATGAATGTTGAAGACTGATATCATAGTTTTACTAAGTGTTTGGGCTGAGTTTAGCTCAGATTTCAACACCTTCAACCTCAAATGTGAAACACAGCAGATACTATTTCTGTTTGGTCGATGATATTGTAGTAGATTCAGGTTTTACTTTGTTGGTGGGACTATGGGATGTTTTAAAATTTTATTATATACAAATAACTATATATGTATGGAGTTACTAATTATTTTAGACTCAGATTCAGATTACCATATAGAGTTACTAATGGTAATGTAATCTGTTTTGAAGTATTTATTAATAATATACCGAAGGATTACTATAAGAAAGATTATTTGAAATGGGAAAAGTCTGGGATTTTATCAATACTATTTCGTAGAGTTTTTATAGAACAGTTTTCTTAGTTTTGTGCTTTTTTGCAATAGTTCTTTCAGACGGGAGCTAAAAAAAAATAAAACGCAAAGATTTGCACTTTTCCAGCTGAGTTTTCAATCAGAGTCCCATAAAAAGGCTAAAATTTTAATGGTTGGATGTTGCATATTCAAGACAAGTTTATAATTGTTAAAATTTGTTCAATTATTTGCTTAGAATTTGAAGCAGGTAACTTAATTTTAATTTAAAAAAAAAATAGTGTTAAATTAATATTACAATGTATACAATCTTAAATAGTTAGTTTTAAGAATAATTTAAATTCAATTATTTAAAACAATATAAAATGAAAAATAATTTATTATATATTTAAATATACAATTTAAACATAATTGTGACTCTATTAAGGACTATAATTAATGATAGGTAATAACTCCCGATTCATGTTATTCCAATGCCAATGCATATATTTATACATTTCAGAGACAGCTGCTGATCCAAGACTCATAGTGTATCTAGAAGTTGATACTCCTGTCTCCTTATCGCCATAAAAAAGGTACTTTAATAAAAACGCATTACTAAAGTCACTTTAAGAATATAAATGAGACTCCAAGTTAATGACCCCTGCACCTAGGCACCTGATGCAGGAGTGCCATCGAGCTATCAAATGCTAACACTCCCTCTTAGCGAGGGAGGTACTACTGTCATCAGCTCCACCTGGATCTCTCCCTCCAATAATTGAAGCTCCCTCTGAATCTGAATGCCTATCAAATATCTGCACTGGATCAACTGCTGAAGGTCTCTGTCTGACAACTCTAAACTGAGAGTTCTCCTCACTCTCCTGCTCATCCCGAAGAACTATATCATACCAAATCTATTTCCTCACTGACTATTTGCGTGATTTCCATGAGACAGCTACTGATCCAAGACTCATAGTGTATCCAGAAGTTGATACTCCTGTCTCCTTATCGCCATCAAAATTTGAGTCTGAGTACCCAATAAGTTTGAATTCATCCACTTTAGACTACTTGAGTCCAACGTCTTATAGTAATCCTTCGGTATATTATTAATAAATACTTCAAAATACATTACATTACAAGTTAATGACCCCTACACCTAGGCACCTGAAGCAGGAGTGCCACCGAGCTATCAAATGCTAACACTCCTTCTTAGCGAGGGAGGTACTACTGTCATTAGCTCCACCTGGATCTCTCCCTCCAATAACTGAAGCTCCCTCTGAATCTGAATGCTTATCATATATCTGCAATGGATCAACTGCTGAAGGTATCCATCTGACAACTCTGAACTGAGAGTTCTCCTCACTCTCCTGCTCATCCTGAAGAACCATATCATACCAAGTCTATTTCCTCACAGACTGTTTGCGTGATCTCCATGAGATAGCTGCTGATCCAAGACTCATAGTGTATCCAGAAGTTGATACTCTTGTCTCCATATCGCCATCAAAATTTGAGTCTGAGTACCCAATAAGTTTGAAGTCATCCACTTTAGAGTACTTGAGTCCAACGTCTTCAGTCCCCTTCAAGTATCTTAGAACTCTTTTTGCAGCTGACCAGTGTCCTTCACAAGGTTTATGCATGAACCTTGAAAGTATGCCAACAACATAAGAAATATCTAGTCTAGTTGTTGTAAGATAGATAAGGCTTCCTACAAGTTGTCGATACTTGGTCGCATCCTCAAACTCTTTTCCTTCGCTTAATGTGAGATTCATTTTCTGTTCCATTGGAGTAGATATAGGGTTGCATTCTGTCATGCAAAATTTGTTTAGTAGTTCTCCAACATATTTTTTCTAAGATAGGAATATGTACTTAGGATGTTGAGTGACTTCAATTCCTAAGTAATAGTGGAGATGTCCCATATCTGTCATTTCAAAGATCTTTTTCAAATCTTTCTTTATGGATGCTATATAGCTCTCATTGTTCCCTGTCATAAAAAGATCATCTACGTACACCACAAGATACACAACAGATCTTCCAACTTTCTTTATAAACAGTGTTGCATCATCAAGATCAAAATGTTCGAAGTTTAACTTCAAAAGATGCTCAGTTAACTTTTCATAACATGCATGAGGCGCTTGTTTTAGGCCATACAAGGATTTGACAAGCTTGCATACCTTTTGTTCTTTTCCTTTCACAACAAAGCCTTCTGGCTGAGACATGAAGACATTCTCTTTCAAGTCTCCATTCAAGAAAGCATTATTCACATCCATCTGATGAACTTTCCACCCTTTCTGAGCAGCTAAAGAGAGTAAGGTTCGGATGGTAGCCCATTTTGCTGTAGGAGAAAAAGTTTCTTCATAGTCAATTCCTTCTTTCTATGCATAGCCTTTTGCTACAAGCCTCGCTTTGTGCTTGTCAAGTGAGCCATCTGATCTGTATTTGTTCTTGTACACCCACTTGCAGCCAATTGGTTTGGTTCCAACTGGAGGGTCAACCAGCTTCCAAGTTCCATTCTTCATGAGTGCATCATACTCATTCTACATAGCTTCTTTCCACTCAACTCGAGTAGAAGCTTCTTCAAAGGAAGTTGGTTCAAAGTTAGCAGATAAATTAAATTCATAATCAAATGATACATTCATGTCATCACCTGAATTATCTGCTTCTCCTCTG
>LPNX010997862.1:0-22692 GCA_001517045.1 Pseudotsuga menziesii | reverse complement strand
ATTTTACAATTACATTGAATTACTTTTAAGTTTAAAAAAGATTATAGAAAATTTATGGCTTATCCACCATATAAACTAGCACACCCACATAGTTTGTGGCTGGATCAAGTCAATAGGGATCACATGGTTGAGAGATAGTCCCACATAGTTTGTGGTTGGATCAAGTCAATAGAGATCACATGGTTGAGAGAGAGTCATGGAATGGAAGACACTTTGGAAATATTATTTTATTCATCATATTTTGCTAGTTAAACATGTTTAACTCTGAGTTATATATATATATATATTCTTTAAAAAAAATTACAATTTTAGTAATGACAAAAAATATATATTTTACAATTACATTTAATTACATTTAAGTTTAAAAAGAAATTATAGAAAATTTATGTCCTATCCACCATATAAACTAGGACACCCACATAGTTTGTTGCTGGATCATGTAGATAGGGATCATATGGTTGAGAGATAGGTATGGAATGAAAGAAACTTTGGAAATATTATTTTATTCATCATATTGTGCTAGTTAAACCGGTTCAATTGTGACTTATCCATGCCTAGGTACATGTTATCATCGACATTCTTCTTGTTATCCATTTATCAATTATCAATTGATTTTTATATTATTTTTCTTTTTATCTAGCATTATGGGCCATGAACTATTGGTTATATCCATTCATCAACTATGAGTTATCCATGCATTTCTTCCAGATATCCATTCATTAGCTAGCTATCAATTATTGTTGATATTCCTTTTTTTATAATTGTTTATTTTGAATTTTGAATGAGTGCCATAAAATCAATCTAGAGAGTACACTTGTCTCATCCTCCTCCATAGATAAGCATAGGTAGTAGTCCACCCAAAATCTCAAATAAAAACGTCTATCTACCTAACAAAGAGATATGAAGTATGCAAACGTTGTATTCAAATATAATAGTTCAAAAATTAAATAAAAAATGAAAAGAAAAATGATCTTTATAGTCATAGTTTTTTTTACATCTTAGTTTAGACCATAAGTAGAAACAAGCTCTATGTGAAAATGTAATTTATGTGTAGCACTAGAATCTAAACTAGAGAATTTGTCTAGGATCTAACTCAACTAAATAATCTTCCAATTGCTTTCATCTTTGCTCAAAGGAGATCTCATTAATAACATATTTAAGGTAATTTATCTCCTTAAAGATAGGTCTCAAAATTAATTTTCCAATGCACATTGAACCCCCTCATCCAATCTATAATAACTTTGGAATCACCCATGACCTATTATTTTGGGGATATGCCAATATTAATGTTCTAGGGAAGTTGGCTCATTTGCATGTTGTGATACATTAGTTTGCACTTGCCTTCAACTTGTATACATGTTGTGATAAACTGCTCTGCTTTAACTTGACATATCACAATGCATATAGTAGTTTGTTATTAAACACATAGAGATTTATATATACATACTATTGCTAATTTTATTATTAACTAGCAAAGATCCATCTTGATCTCGAGCCACTAGAGAGATCAAATCTCTTAAGGATGTAAATATTTTTTTAGAGTGTAAATGTTGGGAAGCTTTTTAAATGATCTAATTGTGTGTGTATATTTGTAAATGTTTAAAATAGCTCACATGTTATTTTTTATAATATTTTATTATTTAAAAAAAAAGACTTGCATGTCATTTAGATAAGCATGAACATGGAAGGAGTTACAGATCCCTCTAGTGGATTGTAGATTAACCTTTTCCACACAAACATCTATTAAATGAAATTGTAAAAAATCATTTTTTTATATATTCATAACTCTATATATTTATGGAGTTACCAATTGTTTTGGACTTAGATTTAACAATGTAACGTTTTAAAGTATTTTACAATAATATAAAAAATGTGGTTGCAATAAGAAAAACTATTTGAAAGGGAAACACCAAGGATTTTATCTTTATTAGAGAAGTGGTTGCAATAAGAAAAACTATTTGAAATGAGAAAATCAGGGATTTAATCTTTACTATGTCACAATGTTTTTATGTCATAGTGTCTTTATAGAATATTATGTCATAGTGTTTTTATAGAATATTTTTTTAGCCTTATGCTTTTATATAACTACTCTTTTCTACTAGTAGTTTAATATTAAAGATTATTTAAATTTTTTCATATATATAAATATTAATAGTATTTTTCTCCCAAAATAGTTTTAAACTAAAGAATGTTTCAAGTTCTTCTCTCTCATTTGCCATCCGAAAGTAGCCAAAGTTTGCCAATGCCGTAGGTTTCATATCACATACTTAAAAGAAAATGTGCTATTACCATTTTGCATAAATGGTTATTTTTTATATTTGTTGAAATTTATTCAATCATAAAATGAGCAATTTAATTTTAGAATTTAAAAAATGAGTAATCTATTTATATTATTTTTGGATTTGTGGGTTTTTGGTTAAAACTGCAAAATTTTTGTTGGTAAAATTCAAATTTGGTGTAACACCCCCATAAATCATTTTATTTATGCTGAAAATACTCTCTTATTATTTTATTAATTTTTCACTTTATTATTTTTATTGACAAGGAAAATGTCAAGAATAAAACAATATGTAACCAACAATAATTTTATTAAATAAATACTAAGAGGGAGACAAGAATGTAAATAGTTGTTAAAGAGGGCTTGCTGACCCACAAGAGGGAATGAACAAGTGGTAAAGACCCGTGATTGAGAACTCAGGATGCAAGAGACATCATCCCCAAAAATCACGTCATCACCCCTAGTTGGGTGCTAAAGAGCATGAGGCTCATAAATGACCAAGACCTAGGCAAAATACTATAAAAATAGTATGTCCATGAGCAACAGAAGGCTAGCATTGGACAGGGGATTACTATCTGTAAAAATAATGCTAGAGATGGTGCATTGAGAATTTTTCGCTCTTGTGGTTCAGCAAGTAGGCTCGGGAGTTCTCGAGCGGGTATTTTGCATACTCCGGGAGTTTGGTAGGGAGGAACGACATTTCCACTCTTGTTTTCCCAAAGCATTTGGTTCTAGGTTTCTACATCTCTTTTGGTTATTATTGTCTTTTAATTCTATTAAAATTTAGTAGATCAAGAGTTGTTTAACTTCGAAACCTCGACTTTTCTTTCTTTAAGACTAGAATTTGTTTATGTGGTAATACCTAAGTAGAATATAGTTATGATGCAAGGTTAAGTGTCTTTATTAATTGGTAATCTTTTTCGAGATAGTACTGATAAAATTCTTACTTCTATGGCTGGTTATCAAGTTCTATGAAGGGTTTCTAAATAACTCCAAATGTGTAATCTTCCATTAAAACTTTGCAATACAGTCCCTATACCTAGCTTTTGTTAGATTTTATCTGTATCACAATTATCAATAACAATACTTTAGTTATTCTTTTAATTTCCATTTAGAACTAACTATACTAAAACTGACTCTTTGGTCTGTAAAGTATTAGATCGTATTTCGACTATGTAAGAACCTACCCATTTACTTTTTGCATCCCCCCCAAAAAAAAAACAAAAAAAAAATTATGTGTTATTGCAGGTATATTACAAATGGTATTAAAGCACGGTTCCCATACTAGGCCTGAATAGGCTCACACAACAACTGTTCTTTTTTATTGTTTTTTTTGTTTTAAAAATAGTAAAACTAACTCATATTTGTTCGAATTTTCTCTTACCTTCAGAAAAGAGAAGTATACATATATTGTTGCAAGACCATGGTAGATACAAGAATGTCTGTGAAAGAAGAAGAGCATCACCCACAACAACCTTTAGATAATGATGAA
Organism: Pseudotsuga menziesii; assembly: GCA_001517045.1. Lineage (NCBI taxonomy): Eukaryota > Viridiplantae > Streptophyta > Pinopsida > Pinales > Pinaceae > Pseudotsuga > Pseudotsuga menziesii. The sequence goes on along the minus strand of LPNX010997862.1, from coordinate 18,922 downwards.
GGTAATATAAGGGATGGGGAGGGGAAGGGAGTGGGTGCAAGGAAAGGGGGAGCAGAGGGGGAGGGGAACGATGCTCTTCTTCATACAAGTTAGACTCCAGAAAATCTTTAAATATGAAGGATGTTCTATATGTTCCAAGATTTAAGAATAATCTTCTCTCCATATTTGCACTAGATGTAAAGGGAATGAGAGTTTCATTTGTTGATGGCCAAGTTCTAATGTGGCCTAAAGGAAAGACAATAGATGATGCAACAGTGGTTGTAGAACAAGACGAAGGCTTGTACAAACTAAAGGGACATCCCAAACACACATTGGTTCATGAGTCAATAGAACCAAGTGAACTATGGAACCGAATTCTTGCACATGTGCATTATAGTGCACTACCAATTGCAAGCAAAGCAGTATCAGGATTTCCATAAACCTAAGCAAATAATGGAGGCATTTGCAAAGGATTTGCATAAGGAAAGAATGCAAATAAGACATTTCCAAGCAGTGAAAGTAAAGTTAAAGGAATATTGTACACTCATATGTATGAGGGCCCATGTCTTCCAGGTCACTAAGAGGGTATGTGTACTATGTTTCCTTTACAAATGATTTCTCATGTAAGACTTGGATATTTTCTTAAAAGGGAAAATTGAAGTATTCAATAAGTTCAAGGAATACAAAGCCTTGGTCGAGAACTACACTGAAAGGAAGATCAAGACTTTGTAGTTAGATAATGATATAGAATTTACCTAGGAAGAATTCAAGGAATGCTGTAGAGAGTATGGGATTATGAGGGAGTTAAGCACTCCATACAATTCTTAGTAGAATGGTGTTGTAGAGAGAAAGAATCGAACCATAATGGAAGCAATGAAAGCAATGCTACATGACCAAGATCTTCCAATGCACCTTTGGGTGGAAGCATCAAGGACAACTGTGTATTTACAGAATTGTTCTCCTTATTGAGTACTTGAAATTAAGACTCCTGAAGAGGATTTCTCAGGAGAGTAACCAAAATTCAACCATCTTAGAATATTTGGTTGCATAATGTACAGACATATCCCAAAGGAGAAGAGGACGAAGCTCAATCCTTATAGGAGGAAGGGTATATTCGTAGGATATAGTGATACACTAAAGTCCTACTGAATATACTTCCTAGGATTCAAGAAGATTGGCATCAGTAGAGATGTAACCTCTGATGAGGAATCGTCATACTCTAGATCCAGGAGGCTTCCTATTGAAGAGATCAAGGAACTTGAAAGAACAAGAATCCAAGATACGACAATGGAATTGTAAATTCCAGAAGACCGTGAAGATTATGACATGGCAGAACCATAAGAGCTTGTAGAGACACTTCAAGAGAAGGACTCCAACAAGAGGAAACCAACATGGGCATCGGAGCTAATATAAGATGTAGAAAGGTATGGATCTCCAGAAGGGATGCATAGAGAAAGGAAAATACCAAAACCTTATAACAACTATGTGGCCCTACTGTGTGACATCATTAACAAGGAACCTTCCAACTATCAAGAGGAGGTAGAAAAGAAAGAATAGAAGGATGCCATGATTGAGGAGTATCAGTTGATTATGAATAATGATATATGGGAGATAGTTATGAGACCAAAAGGAAGTCTGTCATGACTTAGAAGTGGATCTACAATGTCAAGCATGCTACATATGGTATCATCTAGAAATACAAGGGAATATTCGTGGCATGAGGCTTCTCACATAATGAAGGAATATACTACGAGGAGACATTTGCACCCGTAGCAAGGTACATTCCATTATATCTATACTTGCATTGGATGCAATTATGATATGGGAGATACACCAGATGGTGTTGATGTAATTGTAATTTCGGAATGTATTCACTTGTATTTCTTATGTATTGTAACCCGATGTTCATTCCGGGATGTATTTGTAATGTACTTGAGTTATTTCATGCCCCGATGTTCCCATTGGGAGGTTCTGTAATGTAAACAAGTCATGTCAAGTCATTGTGGGTAACCCTCCTATTGGTTAAGGGTTAAAGTCCCTACAGTTCCAGGGCACTAGGGTTATTATACTCACCTAGTAAAGTAGGCCCTATTTGGGTTTAGTCAAGTCAGGAATTAGTATAAATAGAGAGCTATCCTATCTATTTATCATACACTCACTCACACTCAGTTGTAGCACATAGTTGAGGAAGAAGAAGACACTGGGGCAAGGAAGAAAGAGGTTGCTATTGTCAGGAGATCATCTTATTGTTTTGGGGTTTTACTTTTGGTGTTGATTCTATCTCTGAGGAAGTTGTGGGGTTTTATCCATTTATGGTTTCCCCAAGGAAAAACACTGTGTTCATTGTCTCTTGTGTTTGATTGTTGGGCTTGTTATTCTCTTAGTTAAAGATCCTAATATAATGCTAGCTTAATGCTAAAATTCTAACATGGTATCAAAGCTAACCTAAGAAGAAGACACTGTGCAGATGCGGAAACTAGGGCTTCCTACTTTGTGGATCTCTCTCCACATATTTTCAGCAAAAGAAGGTTGGAATAACTCTCCTCACTAGGGCACATATTTTTGTCGAAGCATAATCCAATTTTAAGGTTTTTTAGTTTTGGACCCGACACTACTGTCGAAAATTAGGGCTTTCCACAAAAGTGGAATTTTTCAGTGAGCCTAGGCCTAGATTGATCTCCTCCTCAAAATCGAAGTTATGGATCAAGATCAAAGCATTTGGTTGGACACAACTCCAGAAAAGAAAAACCCTATTCTGCTCCTGAACCAACAATGTAGAATTCCAGCTCCAAATCCAGATCTGACATATTTACCTGGTAAGATCTAAATATTTTGTATTTCCATTTGAGGTTATCAGTTAAGATGTCTCATCATATCAATCTTGATGAAAAGCTTGAGGGAGCTGATAACTTCCAAGCCTGGAAGTATAGGATCTCCATAGTCCTGGAAGAAAATGAGTTGGACTCCTATATCAGTGAGGAGGTTCCAGTTCCAAAGGAAGATGAGGAAAAGCCCTTTCATAAGAATAAATTGTTTATGGCAAAGAAGATCATTGCTGATTCAATAAAGGATCACCTCATACCACAGGTGTACTCCCTAAAGACACCTAAAACAATTTTTGATTCCCTAACCAAATTGTTTGAAGGGAAGAACATACACCGGAAGATGATTCTGAGAAACCAACTGAAGAATGTAAAGATCCAGAATGCAGAGACCATCCATTCTTACTTTACAAGGGTATCTCAAATAAAGGAACAACTAGAAGTAGTAGATGAAGAAGTGGAGAATGCAGAGATTGTAATGACCACCTTGAATGGTCTCACTAGATCATGGGACTCCTTTATTCAAGGATTCTGTGCCAGAAAGAAGTTAGTGAAGTTCAACAGACTATGGGAAGAGTTCTCTCAAGAAGAAGCTCGAATAGCAACTCGAGAAGAAAAGATGGGAAGTGAAGACCAATCTCTCACGGTACAATCTAAGAAAACCAGAAGAAGTTCTCATCACCCCAGAGGCGAGTCCTTTCATAAAGATAACGATAGAAAATATTTGCCTAGAATCAAATGTTATACATGCGACGAGAAAGGACACTATGCTAGAGAATGTCCTAGAAACAAAAATTTCTCTCACACGAATAAGGGAAACAAGAGAAGACATCATGCTCATGCTGCAAAGGATGATGAACCTTCAACAAAGAGAACCAGATATGAAAGTGACGATTCTTCAAGTGAGGAAAAATATGTTTTGATTTCCGCTCTCACGGGAAACATTACTCATGGAAACAATGATTGGCTTATAGACAGTGGGGCTTCCAAACATATGACAGGATTCAAGGAATCCTTTGTGAAACTATCAAAACATGAATCACCTCACAAGTTGAAGCTCGGAGATGACTATCAATATCCAATAAAAGGTAGTGGGGAATCCTCCTATAAGCTAGGTTCTATAAATTCTATGACAATGAAGGAAGTATTGTTTGTACCAGGACTAAAGAAGAACCTACTCTCCATATCTACATTAAATGCAAAAGGAATGAGGGTAGCATTTATAGATGGTCAAGTCATCATGTGGCCAAAAGGAAAGAATATTAATGATGTAGTAGAGATTGGGGAACAAGAAGGAGGATTGTACAAATTGAAGGGCCATCCAGAACAACCCTTGGTCAATGACACAGTAGAGCCAAATGAACTTTGGCATAGAAGGCTTGCACATGTGCATTACAGAGCACTACCACTTGCAAGAAAATCTATTGAAGGTATTCCAGAATTTCAAGAAAAACATGATGGGGTCTGCAAAGGATGTGTGAAAGGAAATAACACAAAGAAGACATTTCCAAGTAGCGAGAGCAAGGCAAAGGAATCTTGGAAATCATCCACTCCGATGTATGCGGTCCAATGCCATCAAGCTCACTAGGCGGGTATGTATATTATGTTTCTTTTATTGATGAATTTTCTAGGAAAACATGGATTTACTTCATGAAGAACAAATATGAAGTATTTAGCAAGTTCAAGGAATTCAAAGCCTTGATTGAGAATCACACAGAAAAGAAGATCAAGACCTTTCAATCAGATAATGGCGGAGAATTCACATCAAATGAATTCAAAGACTTATGCAAAGAATCAGGGATTAAGAGGGAGTTATCCACTCCATATAATCCACAACAGGATGGGGTTACAGAAAGGAAGAATAGAACTATCATGGAAGCTGTAAGAGCAATGCTTCATGATCAAGATCTTCCCATGCATCGATGGGTAGAGGCTGCCAAAACAACGATGTATGTACATAATTGTACTCCACACATAATACTCGAGAACAAGACACTTGAAGAAGTCTTTTCCAATAAGAAACCAGAAGTCAGCCATCTCAAAATATTCGATTGTCTATTGTACATACACATTTCGAAAGAAAAGAGGACTAAGTTAGATCCTTCAGGAAAGAAGGGTATATTTGTGGGATACTTTGAAAGCTCGAAGGCTTACAGAATATACATCCCAAGATTCAAGAAGATCGACATCAGTAGGAATGTAACATTTGACGAAGACTTAGATTACAAAAACTTTGGAAAGAAACCTACTGAAGATCTTGAAGAAGCAGAAGCACCTAGAATTCATGATACAACCATGAACGAAGAAACTCAAGAAGAAGATTGAGAATTTGAAGAACCTCAAGAACTTGTAGATCCACCTCAAGAGAAGAATCCTCATAAGAGGAAACCTACTTGGGTATGAGAAGCTATCCAAGGTGTGGAAAGATATGGGGCTCCAGAAGAGAATCACAGAGAAAGAAAGAGGACCAGATCCTACTCTAGATAAGTAGCTTTATTATGTGATTTCATCGATAAAGAACCTTCCAACTATGAAGAAGCGGCAGAACAGAAAGAATGGAAGGATCCTATGATTGAAGAGTATCAATCGATCATGAATAATAATGTTTGGGATGTTGTCCCAAGACTAGAAGGGAAGTCTGTTGTAACTTCCAAATGGATCTACAAGATTAAGCATGTTGCAGAAGGTAGCATAGAAAAATATAAAGCAAGATTTGTTGCTTGTGGTTTCTCCCAGAAAGAAGGAATAGATTATGAAGAAACTTTTTCACCTGTAGCTAGATACACTTCCATCATATCAGTACTTGCTCTGGATGCAGTGATGAAATGGAAGATACACCAAATGGATGTCAAGACTGCTTTCTTGAATGGTGTAGTAGAAGAGTGTATGTGGAGCAGCCACTTGGTTTTGAGACACATGACAAGGAGTCTCATGTATGTATATTAAAGAAATCCCTGTATGGTTTGAAACAGGAACCCAGGACATGGTACGATAGAATTGACAACTTTCTATCTAGTTTGGGATTTACCAAGAATAAAGCAGATTCCAAATTTACTACAAGGTTGAATATGGAAACCCAATGATGCTCCTGCTGTATGTAGATGATCTGTTTGTAATAGGTATGGATGGGTTGATTGTTGATATGAAGTGGAAGTTTGCTGCCAAGTTCGAAATGAAGGACTTGGGTATGATGCATTATTTTCTAGGCATGGAGGTGTGGCAGAATGCAGATGGAATTTCCCTGGGACAAGGGAAATATATAGTAGAGATCCTGAAGAGATTTGGAATGATGGACTGCAAGGCCATGACCACACCTATGGCATTGAACCTGAAGCTATTGAGTGATTCTTCATCAGAAGTGGTTGATGCTACGATGTATCGTCAGATGATTGGGTCCTTGATGTACCTGACAAACACGAGACCATATATTTGCTTTGCTATGAACACCTTGAGCCAGTTCCTGACAGATCCGAGACATGTTCACTTGATTGCAGCAAAGCATTTTCTCAGGCACCTGAGGGGTACAATGGATTATGGGCTCATGTATGAGGCAAATCAGAATATTAACTTGGAGGGTTATGTTGAGTCAGATTGGGCAAGTAGTGCCATCGATAGGAAGAAGACTTCAGGGTGTTGCTTCAGTATGGGATTTGGTGTGATCTCTTGGTTTAGCAGAAATCAATCCTATTTGGCATCGAGTACAGCTAAAGTAGAGTATGTCACAGCTTGTTTAGCTAGTTATGAGGTAGTATGGCTGAGGAAGCTACTGTCTGATTTATTTGATCTCCAGTTAGATGCTACTTGTATATATTGCGACAACCAGAGTTGTGTGAAGTTGTCAGAGAACTTAGTGTTCCATGACAAGTCAGAGCATATCGAGATCAAGTATCACTATATTAGGGATATGTTGTAGAGGGGAGCAGTGAAGCTCCAGTATGTTGTGATGGATGAACATATAGCTGATGTATTGACAAAGCCATTAGCCAGAGTGAAGTTTGAGTACTTCAGGGAGAAGCTTGGTGTTATCCAGATCGAGGTTCCTTCTGAGGGGAAGTGATGAGTCCGTGAGCCATTATGAAATGGTGAGAGGATTGGTTCCTTCCATGGTCAAATGTAAGGGATGAGCCATTCTGTCATGGTGAGAGGATTGGTTCCTTCCATGTAAGATATGAGTGCTAAACCATTCTGATATGATTGTAGGATTGGTTCCTACATGATCAGATATAAGGGCTATTGCCATTCTTTGAATGGATGTGCCTGGTTAGTTACCAGGAATACTCACTCTAGGACTGAGGGTCTTTCTGATATGACTGTGAGATGTGTTCTCACATGATCAGATATGAGTGCATGACCATTCTGATGTGATTGAGGGATGTGTTCCCAGTTGATTAGATATAGGGGATAATCCATTCTGTCATGGTGATAGGATTTGTTTCATCCATGTCAGATGTGAGTGTTGGCCATTCTGACTTAGTGTCAGATATAAGGGCTACTTCCATTCTTTGAATGGAGGCACCTGGTCAGTTACCAGGAATCCTCAGTCTGGGATTGAGAGCCATTCTGATGTGACTGTAGGATTGGTTCCGACATGATCAGATGTAAGTGCAAAGCCTTTCCACAGATGATAGCAGGTGTGTCCTATCATGCTGGTGGATGTGAGTGCTGGCCTTTCCATAGATGATAGTAGGTGTGTCCTATCATGCTAGTGGATGTGAGTGCTGCACCTTTTCACAGATGGTAGTAGGTGTGTCCTACCATGCTGGTGATTGTAAGTGTTGTGCCTTTCCACAGATGGTAGTAGGTGTGTCCTATCATGCTAGTGGATGTGAGTGCTGCACCTTTTCACAGATGGTAGTAGGTGTGTCCTACCATGCTGGTGATTGTAAGTGTTGTGCCTTTCCACAGATGGTAGTAGGTGTGTCCTACCATGCTAGTGGATTTGAGTGCTGTGCATTTCCACAGATGATAGTAGTTGTGTCCTATCATGCTGGTGGTTATAAGTGCTAATCCTTTTCACAGATGATAGTAGTTGTGTCCTATCATGCTGTTGAATGTGAGTGCTGGGCCTTTTTGATGTGATTATAGGATTGGTTCCTACATGATCAGATGTGAGTCCTGGGTGTGCCTTTCTGACATGGTGTTGGATGTGTTCCTCTCATGGTCAGATGTAAGTGCTGGGCGGGCCATTCTGACTTGGTGTCAAATATAAGCACTGAAGAAGACCTACATGGAGGCTAGGCCTAAAACGAGCATGAAAGAGGGCTGGCTCTGTATAACTTCCTGTGACGATAAGAATCATGAGATAACACCTGTGATGATCCAGTGATGATGATCCAGTAGTGATGATCCAGATCCAGTAATTATGTCCACTGATGATCCAGATCCAGTGATGATCTAGATCGAGTGATGATCCAGATCTGAAGATGAAGATGACTTGACGATGAATATGACTTGAATATGACGAAGACTTGACGATGATATAGATGATACAGAGAAGAAGACTTGTGCTGATAAATTGTGTTGAGAGAATACCTTCCTAGTTAAGAGGGAGTGTTGATGTAATTGTAACTTCGGAATGTATTCACTTGTATTTCTTATGTATTATAACCCGATGTTCATTTTGGGATGTATTTGTAATTTACTTGAGTTATGTCATGCCCTGATGTTCCTATAGGGAGGTTCTATAATGTAAAAAAGTCATGTCAATTCATTGTGGGTAACCCTCCTATTGGTTAAGGGTTAAAGTCCCCGCAGTTTCAGGGCACTAGGGTTATTAGACTCACCTGGTGAAGTCGGTCCTAGTTGGGTTTAGTCAATTTGGGAATTAGTATAAATAGAGAGCTAGCCTCTCTATTTATCATTCACTCACTCACACTCAGTTGTAGCGCATAACTGAGGAAGAAGAAGAAACTGGGGAAAGGAAGAAAAAGGTTACTGCAGTCGGGAGATCATCTTACTGTTTTGGGGTTTTACTTTTGGTGCTGATTCTATCTTTGAGGAAGTTGCAGGGTTTTCTCCATTTATGGTTTCCCTGAGGAAAAACACTGTGTTCATTGTCTCTTGTGTTTGATTGCTATGCTTTTTATTCTCTTAGTTAAAGATCCTAATATAATGCTATCTTAATGCTAGAATTCTAATAGATGGACGTCAAGGAAACATTCTTGAATGGTGTAGTCGAGGAGGAAGTGTACTTAGAGAAACCACTCGGATTAGAGACACATGATAGGAAGACTCATGTGTGCAAATTGAAGAAGGACTTGTATGGGTTGAAACAAGAATCGATGACATGGTATGACATGATGGATAGTTTCTTAATGAGCCTAGGATTGACTAAGAGTAAAGTGGATTCCAACCTTTACTTCAAAGTTGAAGGTGAAAGACTAGTGATGCTCCTACTATAGGTCGATGATCTATTCCTGATAGGAGAGGATGAACTCATTGAATATGCAAAGAGGAGAATCACTACTGATTTTGCGATGAACGACCTAGGTATGATGCACTAATTCTTAGGCATGGAGGTGTGGAAAAGTGTAGATGGGATTTTCCTTGTTCAAGGAAAGTATGCAATGGAGATTTTGAAGAGATTCAGAATGCTAGACTGTAAGGTGATATCCACACCTATGGAATTGAACTTGAAGCTTTTGTGTGATGCTTCATCAGATTCGGTTGATTCCATGATGTATCATCGGATGATTGGCTCATTGATCTACCTAACGAATACGAGACCAGACATATGCTTTGCTGTGAACACCGTGAGTGAGTTCCTGATAGATACGAGACATGTTCACCTAGTTACTGCAAAGCATGTATTGAGGTACCTAAAGGGTATAGTGGATTATGGGCTCAAGTATGATGCAAGTCAAAACATTAACCTACATGGTTATGTTGATTCAGATTGTGAAGATAGTGCCACTGATAGGAAGAGCACTTCAGGTTGCCGATTCAACTTGTGATCTGGCATGATATCATGGTTTAGCAGGAAGTAGTACTACATGGCACTAAGTACAATCGAGGAAGAGTATGTTACCACTTTATCGACAAGTTGGGAGGTAGTATGGCTGTGAAAGCACAAAACTAATTTGTTTGATATGCAAATAGATGCGACTTGTATATTTTGCGACAACCATATTTGTGTGAAGTTGCTTGAGAACCCAGTGTTCCATGACATGTTGAAACACATCGATATCAAGTTCCACTATATCAGGGATATGGTGTAGAGAGGAGCAATGAAGCTCCATTACATGGAAATAGACGAGCAAATAACCGATGTATTGACCAAGCCTCTAGCCAGAGTGAAGTTTTAGAACATTGGAGAAAGACTTGGTGTGATCCAGAACGAGACCCCTTGAAAGAGGGAGTGATGAGCTCTAGCATAGTCAGAGATACAGGTTGTCTTGGTGATGTAATCAGTCTTGTAGGTTTTCCTTGGATGTAATCATTCACGATGAAGCTCATAGTTATCCTTGGACATAATCAGTCCTGATCTGTTTCTATGCTAAAAGATGACAAGAGACCAGAAGACGCAGATGCATGAGATCTCATATGGGAAATGAGACCAATTGTTAGAGTGTAAAAAGAGATATGGTGTGGTACATAGGTTGCTCAGAAGTAATTAGTCATGTAGGTTGTCGTCATATGTAAATAGTCCAAGTGAAGCTCGTAGGTTATCCTTGGACGTAATTAGTCCTGGTACAGGTTATTCGAAATGTAAAAGGGGTCCTAGCATGGTATGCAAGTTGTTTGGATGTAATCAGTCCTGTAGGTTGTCTGGAATGTAAAAAGGGTATTGGTGTGGTACGTAGGTTTCTTGGATGTAATCAATAATGGAAGGTTGTCAGAACATAAAAGATCTTGGATGCAACTTGTTCGGATGTAATAATTCCTTGAGGTTGACCTGAACGAAAAATATCTTGGCATGGTACGCAGGTTGTTCGGTAGTAATCAGTCATTGTATGTGTGTTTTCCCATCTTGGAGATGATGATGTCACAAGGAACTTGGTTTGCACCTAGGAAGTTCTCCTATGTTGGTAGAATTCATGTTGAGCATAGAGAGACGCAATGCACTTGGTGTGCTCCTAGGCGATTCTCGCATAGTGGTAGATGTAGGTTGTAAAAGATCATGACATGTTTGTATGTTGGTAGAATGCAGGTGGTATGCATCTGGGCTATGCTTTGTGTGTATTTTTTTTTTATGTAGGACAAAGAGATGATTTGGATACAATGAGATAACAGTAGGAGATGCAGGTTATTGCAGTGGAAATGTAAAGAATGGTCCTATGTTGTACCCATGCAATGGTTTTCTCGTAGATATGATGAATACTTGGATGAGGACTAGGCATACAACCAACATGAAAAAGGGTTGGCTTTGTAAAAACTTCCAATGAAATATAGTATCATTCGATGCTCGATAAGAATATGACTATGGAAACATCTATGATGATGACTCCATGATGACGACTGTACCATATATGTTGATGAATGTGGAGAGAGAGAGAGAATGCCTTCATAGCTAAGAGGGAATGTTGATGTATTTGTAACTTCGGAATATATTTTGATGTATATTATCACTATATGTTGTTGTACCTCCATTATAGATATGTTTGCATCCTTTCAGGATGTAATTATTGTGTATGGACTATGAGGTACAACTTTCATTGTAAGTTAGGCCAATAGTCCCTAGTGTAACATCACGTGATGTGTTTTTGGATTCTATCTAGGAGAAGTCAGCCCCGTTAGGGTAAGAGGTCATCCCCAGTCATGTATTAGGATAGTTACTTGAAAGGTATAAATAGGGATGGACACTCCCTCATTTATACACACTTAAACTCACTCAAGTTTGCATGAGGAGAGAGAGAGCGACAAGAAGGAGAGATATATAGTTGTGAAAGACTTCTTCTTATTGGGTTTGATCATCTTGTGATACATTCTTTGTGATGGAAATATTAGGAGGAAGTTTGCGGGGTTTTCTTTTTTATGGTTTCCCTAAGGAAATTTTTTGTGTCTTGTGTATCTGCTCTATCTTGTGTATCTTGCTCTACTTGTTATTCTTTCAGATAAAGATAATTATCAAGATAATTAGATTAGAAAAGCTAACATGAAGAGTTGTTGTGAGGCTTGATATGACACACAATATTGAATGTGGATGGTAGACTAACAATTGAGAGAAATTCGGTGATAAAAACACATATCATATTTTCCACACCAACACCTAGGACAAGACACCCGATGGCATATACACTAGTACTCAGACCTTGGTCAATAGAGACAGACTGCGATGATTGGCAATGTAAACTTTTATGAATTCACATAGAAAACCCACCAATGATAACATAAGGGATCTTGGTAGACTACTGGAAGAAGTAAAAAAACCCTAACCAATATTGACAGAGAATTAAATGAATGTTCAGAGAATAAAAGAAATGAACAACCAAGGACCATGTTGGAGACAAAAAGAAACAAACACAAAACATTCACATTATCATGGCAAGGGGATAGAGATCCCAGTTCCGACACCACAGTGTTGAGATGAATTATTGGTAGAACACATGCCAACAAACAATGAACTATATGGCTCAATGCACACGAAAATCCTAATTGAAGTCGATACCACGCAAAGAAAATAAATGAGCCTCATGTTACAAAACAAAACCTAACATTTTTTGTCGGATACACTTTGGAAACGTTAGGTACCCATTAATTCACATTTCTGTCTATTAGGCCATGTGACTGAGAAGGAAGATAAGGCAAGGCTCTTGTTCTTAGGGGTTGAACCGACTCCGGATTATTGTACTTGTTGACTATTCAAATTCCATTTTTAATAAAAATATGATTTTGGGCATATCTTGATTTTCCTCCACTTTTATCATTAGGCCTTGATGATTTTTTTCTTATTTATTAACACTCTACAAACATTGCATCATATGTATATTTCAGATTGTAAACAGCTTGTTTATTTATGTACTAACATGTATATACAAATTCTAATTTTTAACCTTTAGTCGTAGGCCCCTTTAACACTGAATAATTTAAACAAAAGTAATCATTGACACAATTATGAAAAGTCATTCATTTTATGCATTCAATTTCATTTATTGAGGTACTTTTAATCAAATGACTAATCCACTAAATTTGATGTTTAATCATTAGTATTATTGCAATATTAGGTTCTGATCTTCGTGTGCATTCAAAAATTGCAATCTAAATGTAACGATTGATTTCTTTTCGTGCATCATTTAATGATGTAAATTTTTTTAGTTGTACGAAGAATACACATTATTACTTTAGTTTTATGCTAACACTAAAAATTCAAATGCTCATATTCATTTAACTAATGTTATCGGCTTTATATTATTTTTGTTTTTAGATGCATTTTAAAATTCCCGAATCAAACATAATTGAATAATTCTCCTTAGGTAATCAAAATAGCTACTTTAATTTATATTAGCATCAGAGTAGATTTAATTATTGATGCATTTTCATGCTAATGCCTAAGGCTTATATTTTAGACAATTTATTGCATTGTGTTGTATTTTCTTGTAAATATTACATGCATTAATTAGGCTTTGCACTCATTCAATCAATTTTGCTTTGGGAAATGAATGTGCACATGGTTAGATAGATCTCATTTAGATTCATGAATGGACTAACATTCTCATTTTGAAAGTGTTCTTGTGTTTCGTGAAGCTAATTCAACCCCACTTTCATTGAACAATTATGTACTTAACACCATTGACCAACCCTTTGAATCCTATCTATCCAAGGGCTCTAAATGCAACTTGAGATTTGATCCCTCTTCTCTCTCTTCAACCCTTCAAGGGTGTTTACAGTGTTGTTGCGAGAAGTGTGTCATTTTGAGCATCAACACATACAATCCTATATACTAAATCCCTATATCAAGATGTAGCTAATGGATGGGATGCCAATACCAATATTTTTCATAGGTACAATTTACTTTCCAAGACTATAAAAATGGATATCCACTTTGATTATGCAAAAAATTCTCCCAAATATTTTACTCAAAATGAAATCTTTACATTCAAACATGATACAAATTGAAAATCCTTTGAACGAGGAAACTAGAAAGGAAGCTCTGTGGAAATAATATTAAGAGTGATTAATCATATGATGATTTTTTCTCACAGAAGAACTCATTGGAGGGAGTTACTGCATCTCCAACTTCCATGGGGTGACAATAACACTTGGACATGATTATTGTAGTATTTTCCTCACGTCTACTCTGATTGTTGGGTTGTGTTCAGTGGGAAACATGAATACCCTACCAATTGCCCATGATGAATAAGAGTACCCAAACCACTTCACAATACGAAGTTAGTGAAATGAATATGAGAGTTAGTTCAAAGATTTTGAGATCTTATGTAGACTTATTAATTAAAAATAATTTAAATATAATAATATTTAAATATAATTATTATTATAATTATTGTTAGTATAATTAGAATTATAATATCTAGGTTTTTTTTTATTGTAATTAGAATTACAATATATAATTAAGATTATATATATATAAATAAAACTCTATTTTGAAAAAAATAATATGAAACAAATTCCATGTAATATGATATCAATCATTTTAATACAAATACCATGCAATATGTTATTAATTATTTTAATTGTATGTGGAAAAGTATTTCATATGAAACAAATACGATGTAATATGATATCAATGATTTTATTACAAATACTATGTAATATGATATTAATTATTTTAATTGTATGCGGAAAAGTATTTCTTTTATTATAAAATGTAAAAAGGTCATTTATGATAACTTTTTACTATTTCTGCTTGCTTTCGTGAAGATGAACGTTGAACGTTGGTTTCAAATTTTTTACATAGAATATTAAGATAAGTAATTAGTTTAATCACGTGTAGTAAATGAGGACACATCACATTGCTAGATTTATTTTTTATAAAATAATATTAATAATTATTAAAGTTAAACTTAGGATGGGAGATTGTAAAAAACATGATATTTGGAAACTATAAAATAGTATTTTCGGAGGAGAGGCATTTACTTGTTAGATCAAGGAGAGGGAAAGATACTTATATGTTTCCTTTTTGTTGGCACAATTCAAAAAATCTTCTCTTTCTTCCTCTCACAAGGGATCATTGAAGATTCGAAGCTTAGATTTTTTGTTTGACAAGCTGTATGCTCCATAGCCAAACATGTTGAGGCTAGGTTTCTCCTGTAATTCTTCTCAGGTTAGCATATCAGGAACACAGTTCAAATATCCTGGTTTATATACAATTTCAAAATCAAAGTTTTGCAACCAAAGAAACCATTTTAGAATCCTAGAACTATTTTATGCCATAAGATTTTCGTTCTTGAATATACCAGGCATTATTTTCAGATCTGTTCTAATAATGAACTTGACAGGTTTTAGATAAAGCTTGAAATGGTTTACAGTCTAAGCTTGAAATGGTTTACAGTCTTTTTGAGTGCGAGGATTTCCTTGTGACTTGACAAATAATTGATTTCTGCATTTTTGAATGCTCCTGAAGCATAGCTGCAGATTTCTTCTTGATCACCGTGTTTTTCTATGAGAATACCTCCCCAAGCTTTATTGGAGACGTCTGTTTCGATCACCTTTTGACCCGAGCCTTGTGGTAGTGAGAGTGGAGGAAGCTGTTTTACTTTTTCTTTGATTTACTTTACTGCGTTCATCATATCTTTATTCCATCTTGGGGGATTTTTCTTCAGTCGTTGTTGTAGCAGATGAATGTCATTTTCCTGTCCTTTGTAGAATGGCATAATATAATTTAGGCTTCCCAAGAATCTCTGCAATTGAACATTTTCTAAGATTTGATTAGGAAAGTTAGCAAAACCCTTCAGGACATGTTATTGAAGGATTACCTGTCATTTACTTATTTTATATCCTAAAATTTCAATGTCCTTTTTGCCAATTTCCAATTTGGATTTTGACAAAACCAATCCATGTTTGAAAACCAAAGAATAAAATTATTGAAGATGTTTCAAATGTTCCTGCAAATTGTTGGAACAAATAAGAATATCATCTATGTACACTAATGCCCATTTCTTTTCTCTGAAGATATCTTCCATTCTTTTCTGGAATTATGATGGTGCATTGTTAATGCTAAATGGAAGAACCTTCCACTGATACTGCCCATGAGGAACAACAAAGGCAGTTTTGTACCTGTCTTTTGCTTCAATTCCAATCTTGTAAACACCAGACTTTAGGTCAAACTCGCTAAAAATGGTGCATCCTACTATTCTTTGCAACAAACTAGATTTATGAGGCAGAGGGTAACCGACTGGTTCAAGGATCTTGTTCAAGGGAAAGAAAAATATGCTAAGGCTACATATCACCTGCCACTCCGGGCAGCGAGATGGCCCCAGTGCGGATCAAGAAGACGGTGCAGATCAAGAAGACGGCGCTGATTATACAGATCAAAAAGACGGCGCAGATCAAGAAGACGGCCGTGATGGCCGCGGTGCAAATCAAGAAGACTTTGATGCTGGGAGGGCAGTAGCCTCATTTGATACATGCTGTTATACATCGGTGTGCACTTGCCTTCGACTTCGACTTGGTGCAAATCAAGAAGACGTGGATGTTGGGAGGGCAGCAGCCTCATTTCGTACATGTTGTGATACATCGGTCTGCACTTGCCTTCGACTTCGACTTGGTGCAAATCAAGAAGACGTGGATGTTGGGAGGGCAGCAGCCTCATTTCATACATGTTGTGATACATCGGTCTGCACTTGCCTTCGACTTCGACTTGGTGCAAATCAAGAAGACGTGGATGTTGGGAGGGCAGCAGCCTCATTTCATACATGTTGTGATACATCGGTCTGCACTTGCCCTCGACTTCGACTTGGTGCAAATCAAGAAGACGTGGATGTTGGGAGGGCAGCAGCCTCATTTCATACATGTTGTGATACATCGGTCTGCACTTGCCTTCGACTTCGACTTGGAGGGATTCAAAAAGACGTGGGTGTTGGGAGGGCAGCGGCCTCATTTCATACATGTTGTGATACATCGGTCTGCACTTGCCTTCGACTTCGACTTGGAGGGATGCTGTGATACATTGCGCTCCACATTCCTTCAACCTGACATGTGACACACAGCAGATACTATTTCTGTTTGGTCGATGGGATGGGATTGTAGTAGATGGAGGTTTTACTTTGTTGATGGGATTATGCACAGCATACACTATTTCTGTTTGGTCGATGGGATTGTAGTAGATGCAGGTTTTACCTTGTTGATGGGATTATGGGATGTTTTTAAAATTTTATTATATACAAATAACTATACATGTATGGAGCTACTAATTATTTTAGACTCAGATTCAGATTACCATATAGAGTTACTAATGATTTTAGACTCAGATTCAGATTTGGTAATGTAATGTATTTTGAAGTATTTATTAATAATATACCGAAGGATTACTGTAAGAAAGATTATTTGAAATGGGAAAAGTCTGGGATTTTATCAATACTATTTCGTAGAGTTTTTATAGAACAGTTTTCTTAGTTTTGTGCTTTTTTGCAATAGTTCTTTCAGACGGGAGCTAAAAAAATAAAACGCAAAGATTTGCACTTTTCCAGCTGAGTTTTCAATCAGAGTTCCAGAAAAAGGCTAAAATTTTATGGTTGCATGTTGCATATTCAAGACAAGTTTATAATTGTTAAAATTTGTTCAATTATTTGCTTAGAATTTGAAGCAGGTAACTTAATTTTAATTTAAAAAAAATAATGTTAAATTAATATTGCAATTTATACAATTTAAATACTTAGTTTTAATTTATGATTGTTAAACTCATAGTTGAAGCTAGGCTCATACTGGTATCATCATTGGAGTTAAGCTAACCATTGTATCTTAATTTAAAAGTTAATATAAAACTTAGGCTATGCCTTATGAACATTAACTCGACTCCAAATGCCATATGGAGTTCAATTGTCACATAATTTGCACATTACCTAAGTGATTGTTCTTCTCATGCTAAGAGATGGACTTCATCTAAATTTATTTTAATAGTTGTATCAATATTAAAAAAATCTAATAGCTATCCAATATAATAACGATTAGAGTTGAAGTTAAGCTAATCGTTGTAAAATCATTTATATATGGCAATTGCAATTCAAGTAAAAGTCATGATTGGAGTTGAGGTTAAGCTAATAGTTCTATCATCAATGTATTTATAGGTTAGTAATTGAATAGTTGTATCTAATAATCGAATCGTTGAAGCTGAAGTTTTCTTTTTCCAACTATCATGAATTGTACTTATCATATGTTAACTAAGCGATTTTTATTTTTTTTTGAAATTTCTAATTATGAGTTCTAGACTAACCTCCTTTAAAAAGAATCAAAAACCTAATTATATCTATATGGAAAACGGAAACATGTAATGATGAACTATATATTAGCTAGATGTCCAACTACTAGATGCACGAGTTTATTAGGATTTTAGAGGAGTTTAATAGGAGTTCCAACTATTTTATTAGGAGTTCGACTCTTACATAACTCACATTAGCTAGACTCCTAGGTGATTAGAGTTGAAGTTAAGCTAATAGTTCTAGAATCATTGGAGTTAAACTAATAGATGTATCTAATAATCATGGAGTTAAGGTCGTATTTGTATCTAATAATAGTTGATGATTAATTTTAATTTTTACAACTATCCCTAACTCTACTTATCACATGTTAATTAAGCTATTTTTTTTGAAATGATTAATTATTAATTATTAATTTTGAACCACAACCATATAATCAATCTAGACAGTACACTTGTCTCATTCTCATTTAATCTTGGACGACACCGATAAAATCAATCTGGATAGTACACTTGTCTCACTCTCGTATGTAAATGAAAAAATATAGATGGTAGTCCACCCCAAAATTCTAACATATATACACCTTCAACTTAATTATACTTATTTAATTAAGGAATTTATTTATGCAATTATACATGAAATATTTGTCTGTATGTTTGAAAGGGATTTAAAGTGTATGTAAATTTCTTTAAACATCTAGTAAGAACATGCAGTCTACCGAAATAGGATTTGAAACTAAGTGGGGAGAATCACATTTTCACATTTTTTTCTCTCTACCATTGAAACCCAATTAATAACTAAATTATATAT
>LPNX010997861.1:83607-93861 GCA_001517045.1 Pseudotsuga menziesii | reverse complement strand
TCAGTTAGTGGGCAATGACGAATACCATTAATTCACTCCATTCTGATTTTCAGTCATTTATAATTTGCCCTGATTCATAGCCTTGGAGGATGCTGAAAATACCTGAACGTCGTTGGTATGATTACGAACGTACAGCAGTGATTATAAATGCCGGATTCACAGCCATGAAAGAGGGCGTTGTGTAGGGAAGTGGATATGCAAGGAGAGCTATGCATTTCAGGGGAGCGTTGTGTAGGGATTGGGGAGGGGAGAAGATCTCTACAAATTGGAGGAGAGCTCTGCGATTGGGGGAGGATTTTTGGATCTCTGTGATTCTTATAGAGATTTGATCTCTCTGATCTGGATAGGGGATTCAGATCTCAACAATTTTATTCTCTATAATTTATATAAGAAGAGATATCGGTCACCAAGAGGACAGAAAGGCGAGAGGCATGGAAGTGGAATCCTGAGAGTAAGCTGCGTATCTGAGGGCGAGGCATTCCCTAAAGTCGATTTTGGTATTTTGGTGTCCGGATTTTTCCACGGGGACTGATGGATGTGTATCCTTAGGAATCACGGTAAGAAAACACTTTGGTGCCAGCAAAAATCCATCACTTCTGTTTTCTGCAAGTCTGTCATTTGTTTTGGACTTTTGGTGTGTTTTGGTTATCTCCTCCAAACTCTGTTACACGCATTTTGCCTTTCGTGGAGAACCATATGCAGTAATTGCATTGGGAAATGTTTTCTTATTATTTATGCTGCTTATCAAAGGGTGGAACCCCATACCTATACGAAGGACATACATACATCCTCCATGTTGAGATCATTTAACTTAGGTTGATGTCGTGTTGTAGTATATTGGCACAACGAATGCTCTGTGAGCTGCCATGTTGAAATGACAAATACTATTTATTGCATTTAAGTTTTGGGATCTATTTCTACCACGGTTATAAGTAGGAAGTGTGAGATCCGATTAATTGCTTTGAAAACATTTGTTTTCTTAAGTTTGGACTTTGGTCTGTAGGGATCTGTCTCAAGCGACTGCAGTTTAAAAATCCTGTTTTCGAGTCCAATCTAAAGAATTCGAAATGTGTGGTCTACTTGTGGCTTCCTTCAGATTTGAGTTTTTGTTTTATTTCTGCGGGTGTGAGAACGTATATTCTGCCCACGTTTTCCTTTTGATCTGTTATTATTTTAGGGTGATGGCATATCTAAAAGAATCCCGCAGAAGCATATAAGGTTCCAAGCTCACCCAGCCTCCGAAGACTCAGTGATTAAGGGATATTGCCTTTCCAACCTCAAGACTCTGGTAACTTGAGATTCCTGGGGAACCTGCAATTTTTGGCAAACATGATTTTAGATTTGAGTCTTGAAATCGGCAAATATGTTTATATAACTATGACTGCGTTTGAGACATGAAATTGTGTATGTTGATCGGCATGCTTATCATTTGCAGTTACTTGTATTAAATAAATTGAGGAAGTTTCTGCATGTGAATTATTGGTAGGAGTCCTCCACTGTTTAGTCTTGTTTAGCTGCACTACTTACTGTAAATTAGCCACAGGTATATTTTGGGTGCGCCTTCTTGGCCATACTGAAATCTGGGCCTTGTGCTTCGCGCCTCTTGGGAACCCTGGTAAATGGATAGCCAAAAGACCAACGTAAGGGAATTAACCCTGACTACCTAGCGACCTGAGCCCCTGAATATTTTACATGCACCAGAGCCCTACGGGCTCCGAACTGGTGGGGGGCTCGAAACTCTATAAAAAGTACAGCATGAAATATCACTTCATTGTGCTAATGACTTATCGTTTTAATGTGGAAGCTATATATTTATTCAGGCATTCTGATAGGGTACAGCCTCCATGCTACTGTTATGTTTTCAAGACAGTATTTTGGTTCATAGGTTTAGGTGATAGCGGCTTGTGGCGCAGAAGATTTATCATGCTGGTGAATCGATTGGTTCTATTGAATAAAAGTAGTTTCTCGGTTCAGCTGTTGACCCTTTTTACCACGGATGGTATTCTCTAGACCATAAACCTGAGGCATCTACAAGATGTAGGTCGTACTTGGATAAGTTTTCTTAATTGACCTCTGTTGGCTCTAGTTTGTTTTTAATTCTGATTTATGAATACATGCACATAGTGGCCCACCGATTTCTCATTTGTTGCAGAACAGGAAGTTATCCTCTTATTTTGTGGTTGGAGTGCGAAAGCATACACTCATTTTAATTCTGCAAGTTAAAAAGGTTTAGGAATACATGTCTGTATTTTTGTCTACTATTTTCCTTGAGGTGGGTGGATTGTGTTATGTACAGCATGCACATGTCTCGACTAGCTTTGGGTACAACAGAGAACGTACCAGCATTTACCTCAAGATTTACTTGTGCTCTTGCATAATTTTGGTATATTGAAGAATATGCCAGGAGGATCTAATTGGAAGGCAATTCTCAGTGGAGAAACTAGGCAAAGGATGTGCTAGGAATTTGTAAAATCTACACTGAATGATTTAATAAAACACAAGCTTTTGTGGATGTAGCCTCGGGGATGAGGTGAACCACGTACTCCGATGTCTCTTTCATGTTTGGCCTTATGTTATTTACATTGTTGTCTCTGTGTGTTTCCTTATTTATTTCTGTACATATGCTGATAGACTGTAGCACTGCAAAATGATAGTCCAGGGAATTGTGGTTGTGATAATAATGTTCTATTGTAAGCATAATGAGTCTGTTTTCCGGATATTATGATGATGCAATGCTGGTGTGTATAAATAATGCTGAAGTTACTTTAAAGAAAACTGTTGAGAAAATTGTTTTGCTATGCACATGAGTTTTGACATGAAATTCCTTGTAAAGGTTACTATTAACAGGTTGAATCTTCTTGTAGTAATAAAGACAAAAAAGAAAAAAACTTTACCCTTTTTCCACACTCATTCGCATCAAGGACCTACAGGGACATTACAGCCCTGGGGCTCAGCCCGGTTGCAATGCAGATGGAGAGCGTCCGTCAGGGCCGTAATAAGCTCCATTCTTCTGATCATTATTCTCACGATGGTTCTCACTCTGCTGTACTTCGGCACTCACAGGATCTCTCCATAGCACCTGCATCTCAATCATTTTCCCCTATGTCTTCTATATCAAAATCTGCCGCTCCAGTGTGACCAATCCTGTGCTAGCATTTAATATCGCTTTCATAGCCCTGGGAATTTCCATCCGAATAGTGGGAACAATTTATTTTGTTCGTTCCCCCGTAAAGAGAATCACTGACTCGCGTCGATGACTCTGACTCGGCAATCGGGGGCATTAATTTTTATGTGTTGAGATTAAACAAATTCATAATCATCAAACATCGACTGCACAAGTTTATCATGTACTGTGCATTGCCTTATAAACTGCAAAATTTTGGTATATTTTCTATTGTAATATTATTTGTGTGATTAAGTGGATGGATGTGGTAAAGAATATTTGTTAGCAAGAATTAAGCTCCCGTTCTTATATTTAATCTTTGGTTATTATTATGAAGATAGTTTAGATTTTTTTGTTTTTTTATTTTTTCTTAGTATTTTAATGGTTAAAATATATTTATTTTTTTTTCTTTGATCTCCATCATAATTGGAAATCTTATTTTTAGCCAATGTTTATAAGAGGAACGTTACAAGAGGAACATTTACAACCTTACATAAAGTTACAAGTTCTCCTCCATACTGGCTGTAGAGTGCCTCTCAGAGCAATGAGTAACGTTACATAATGTTGTACAACATCTCCATCATAAAATTTATAGCCAACTTTACATAACCTTACAACATCTCCATCATAATATTTATAGCCAACAATTACATGAGGAACATTACAAGATCTCTTCCCCATACTAGGCTGTAGAGCATCTCTCAACCCAATAACTAGGTTCTACTAAAAAAAGATATTTACATAATCAATTGTTTGCCATACCCAAAGATTATTAATGAAATACATTAAATAGGATGACAATATAAGAATAATTTATGAATATGAGCATTATATGTATTGCAACATGTTTTCTTCCACTTTATCTATAAAATATAATAAAATAAGTTATTTTTATTTTAACAAGATGCTTTCAAATATTGTTCTTAGAATATTATTAGGTGGGAGTATTTATGTAAATGGTGAGTGGACTAGGAGATTTCAACATTGGTAGAAACCATGAAACAATTTTGACTTTACCATTAAGTTTTTCAACAAGAGTCTTATATTTTTTCACCAAAGAACTACACCTTTACTTAAAGTGACATACTCATTTTTTATTTTTTATTTTTTTTGTCTATAAGGATTTCAATTTTTGGGGCTTGAGGATTTGTAGAGGAATAGATTTGTCATAAGAAAGAATGACCGACATAATAAAAGATGAACCAAGAATCTTTGAATGCGATTCTTTTCTAGATTAGAAATTTAGCTATGAGCACAACTCTATGAGCACAGTGAAGTTTTAAGAAGAAATGACATGATCATAGCAATAAAAGATAATGAAATACTGTAGTGATGCAACAAACACCACAACAAAATTAAATATGAAGTAGTTAAGACAATGCAAAATAGGTTGGCCAATAAAGGTTCAATGTAGTAAAATAACTATATGTATTATATCTAATTAATATAATGTGTATTGGTAATTTTTACTTCTACATCTATATATATATACATGGCAACCTTGCTGAATCGATATCACAATACTATTAAATTATTATATTCAATATATTTCCTTTTTCCTTTTGGATATATGACTTTATACATTTATATGATTCTATGTAGAGCAATATGATATAATGATCACAAATGATATAAAAAGCTTAATTGTCTCTAGTGTTGAAAGTACATGCCAATAATGTTGTAATGTAAATTGTATTTTGGATATATAAATGTGTATATTTGGGATATTTAATATATTAGTTTGACAAGAGTATATAATGTAAATTGTATTTTGGATATATAAATGTGTATATTTAGGATATTTTATAGATTAGTTTGCTAAGAGTATATAATTATTTGTTCAGGATCTTGAATCTTATTGTGGATTTGAACATAAATTGTAATTTCTATAGAACTGAATTTATTTCCTTATTTAAAATGAGATATTAATGCAATTTGGCTAACACATGGAAGATAGTCAACATTAAGTTACAATTTAAGATCACTCCTTGAAGTTTACTTTCAAAGACAATGCTAAAAGGATCACATTGGTCTAACAAACATTGTTAAAACTTTTTGTAATGAAATAAATAAATTAACAAACAATGTTAAACTTTTTGTAATGAAATAAATAAATTGATAACATCTTTCTTACAAAGGTTAGTAATTAGAGAAGTGATAAGAAATCATGGACAAGCTTCCTATAATAATAAATTATGCCTACAAGTTCTCCAAACAAAGAGACTATTATGAGTATAAGCCATTGAAGAATTGCTTGAACTTTATCTAGATCAATATGTATTTCATGATAAAAAGATAGTGATTTTGAATCTGACTAATATATTTGGTAACCAAAAAACATGACTTAATACAAATAGCCCATGCAATTTATAAAATATTGTTTTTCTTAGATCGAAATGAAAAATTATAATTTTGAAGAACAAATAGACACTGCACAACTCATTGATGTCAATTCTATGAGCTATGGAATATTTATTATATATTTATGTATGACACAATATTTTTGTTTTTTTAAATGTGTGTCACATTTGAGAGCCTTATAACCTACACAGATCTAAACCAATCTTGCTCGTTCTCATTGACACAAAAGGTACACGGTCTTTTGTTAGGTGCAATGGCTCTATTATCTAATACTTTTTAAGTTAGGATAGGTGATCAAGAAGCTTATCCCATTCTCAAGTTCAATGATATGTGGCCCCTCAGTTTTTGAAGACCTCGTAGCCGAAGATAAATGGAGAATGAATACATGAATGATTGCACAAGAGGAGGAAATTAAAGATAAGCATGGTATTAATGCGTTTGAGTATGAGAATTTTGGTTGTAACCATATTGATGTGGTCAAAAGTAACCGTTGTAAATTGTATAAAATTCATGAAGGGCCAAGAGAGGAGGAGAGAAGTTTCCAGAGAAATAAGTCTAGTGAGGTGTTTGTGTGATGGATGTTTATCCTATGATGTTGTACAAGTGATGTAATAGTTTGTATATTACTGCGAAAAGAATAATAAAAATGATGGTTTTGGTTCCTCTCAAATTTTGTTGTGTTGGATGTTTGATGGATGTTTAATGGATCAGAATGTGTTATAAATTATATTTGTTTATGCTTGTATTTTGTGTAATGTTGCACATTTCTTCTTTATTCTTGTACAATTTAAGTGAAAGATAAAATCAACCCTATAGTTGCAAATATGTTCTTTCACTAGTATTTCCCTCATCTAACACTAGTCTTGGTTGTGCCTCAGGTGAGACTTTCTTCTCTTTTGGGAAAAACTGAAATGCTAGTACATCTAGACTACTCTACAATAGACCTTTGTTGGCTCTCCCATATCCTTGCTCAGATTCCATTCTTATTCATCCACATAATCCCACCTACCATCCCTTAGGTTCAAATATATTATATTAAATTATATTAGTTTTAATATTTCAATTTTGAACAAAAAATTATTACTATTATTAAATATAATAATAAATTTCTTACCTCTAAGCCCAAGGTCCCTTTTACAACATCCATTGCATCTTATAGTGACAAATTCATAAATATCCTTAAGAAAATCCTTAAGGATATAGATGGAATAAAGAAATCTATTGACGAAACGTTTAAAGAAAATGAAGATGGATGGGAGAATCGCGTAGAACAAACCACCCAAGCTAATGTAAAAGATGAATATACAATAGACTATTATGTCATTTTCGATGAGAGTAATGGCATCAATCAAGATATTGTGCAAGACAAATATATAACATACCCTAGCAATGAAGAAAATGACAACGAAATAATTGACTAGGAGAAAGATGATCCTGACCAAGATTATGATAAGAGCCAAGACGATGTTAGTAACAATAACAACGATCAATGCATTGAAAATAATATCACAATAACAAATGCACGAAGCACATGTGTCATCAGAAGGACTTCTATAAAGAACATGAAGGAAAGCAACTATAATATCTATCAGACACAAGATAAGACTGATGTTCTTAGGAGAATTATAAGCACAAAGATCCCACTCAAGGAAATTGCCACAAAATATGTTGGGAATAACAACACAAAAATAGTTAAGGTTGTCATGTATGTCGAGTATGTTCAATGGATGACAATCATAGTTAAAAGAAGCAATCACACAAGTGGAAAAAGTGTAAACAAAACTTTACCAAGTTCATACTTCACGCAAATACCAAGACAAAATAATCAAAATGAAGCAATGGTCGTAATCAAAATTGCATCTCTCAAGTCATCAGTGCAACAGAGAGCCAGGATAAAAGACAGCATGAGAAAAATCAGCTTTGAGGACAAATCTTTCCCAAGGGGAAGGAAATGTTACAACAATAAAATAGTAAATAAATAGGTTATAACTATTAGTAAGAGTAATTAATTATTAAATATAGTTATGAAGAGAAATGTCTCTTCAATATTTGATGGCCAAGCCATATTTAAGGCAGAAATATCCATTGTATTTTATCATGCCTTCATATATATATTAATATTTATACATTATTATTTTAAGATGGAACATATTCCCCCTTAGTATCCAGATACAGATTCTCCATTACACCAGATACGATGTTACATTGGCATCAAAGTGTATTTACTCTTTAAGCATTGAGCTCGGATTCCGCTCATCCACTCCCTCTTCTCCCCGCTACTCCATCACCTCTATCCCTCCATCACACATTCACCCATGCTGTTGCTATACTCCGCCCTTCACGGTTGCACATCTGTGCTTCACCCTTAACGTCCCTTCACATCGCATGCTGCTGCACCCTTCTTCACACTAGCACCCACACGCTACCCTGCCCTTCTCGTTGCCTCCTCACCTTCTTCCCCAACTAATATGCACTGCAAACTCCACTCCTACACTCCAATACTCACTCTACCCACATGTTTCTCCCACTGCTCTAGCTCCTCTACGCGTTCCACGCTGCCTCCCTTCTATTGCTCCCAGTGTGCTCCAAATCCTCGCATGATACACACTCCAAATCCTCTATTGTATCTTAAAGGTTGCAAAGAGTATGCTCTATCCAATATTCCAAATGGGTCTCTCCAAATTTCTTGAATGATGAGATGCTTTTCCCAATTAAATATTAGGGTTTTGTCCAACCTAGATGAAAATGTTCTTTGTGGATTTTACCTAGAGGGATGTCTAATGAAACATCTTATTATTTTATTCCATTTTCGGTATTTAAATGAACCATACATATTTCCCAATACAAAACTTGAGCAAGTGAAATATGAACAAACATACCTCAAGTTCATATCTTTTGAACCTGGCCTAGGGATATATACCCATGCTAGCACAAATGAATCATTGATATTTCATATCCTACAATGCTAGGCACAGGGAATAATCATCCACTAAAGGAGACAATTATGAGAATAGTTGTAGTAATATCACTAATGATCCTAGCCTTATTATCTAATGTTAGTTAGTGTTTCAAGAAATAAATTATTCACCTATGTAATCACCACCTTTGACTTATTATCCTACACCAAACCCAACAATAAAACTAGTGTAGCTTTTATATAGGAATGAGATGGTACTTCATCCAAATAAATCTTTTTTTCCTCCAAAGAAAACAAAAAAGGGGAAAAACCCTATCATTTTTTAAGAACATTTTTGTTTGTGAAAGTACTAGAAAATAAGTAAGAACAACCATATTTTGAAGGAAAAAATGGTATGACTTTAAAAATTTGTTTGTAGGGTATCTCATAATCTAGTTTCCTTTCCAACTGGAATAACATCATTCCAACATTGTATGAGAGAGTTTTTCCTAAAATTGTACTTGTTGACCAAAGATGGAAATTGTAAAAACAATTATCTTTTAAGTGGTTTTATAGTAGAGTTAACCAAAAAAATTTAACAACATTTTTGTTTGACAAACTACTAGAAAATAAGTAAGAACAACCATGTTTTCAAGGAAAAACTAGTATAACTTTGGAAATGTGTTGGTAGGGTATAACTCTCATAATCTAGTTTGCTTTCCAATTGGAATAACATCATTCCAACATTGTATGAGAGGGTTATGTCTAAAATTGTACTTGTTGACCCAAGATGGAAATTGTTAAACCAATTATCATTTAAGTGGTTTTATAGTAGATTTAACCAAAAGTTGAATGTTTTAAAAGATTTGTTTCATAGGGAGATATCCATTGGAATCTAATTTCCAAACAAAAATTAACCATGCAATTTTAGTGTCAGATGAAAATGGACACTACTTGTCTCAAATTTTGCCCTATTAACAATATCAAGTTTAAGTTGTTACGTAAAACAATTTGACATATCAATCAAATTCCCAATGGAATATATAATTATGAATATAGTTCCATTACCCACTGTAAGCATGCCATTATGACATCATATTAAATGGTTGTGCCAAAAAAGCACATTTGTCCATGCTAACAATCATGAATAACTCTCTATTGTAGATTGTTTTACTAAATATTTCACATAGAAATTCATTGATATATTTTAAAACCTATTCCTATTGTAGATATACCTATGAATTTAATTCATTGTCCCTTTTTAACCACTTCAATTTGATATCATGTACAAATTTTATGCTTGAAACACTATTGAGTGGTTTAATTTGTTAGGGGGGTCATATCATAAACAAACCTTGGAAACCCTAAATTACAATACTTTAAGCTATCGTATCCTCACATAGCCTAGTCTAGAGCATCATAACCAACCCTACCCTACCGCATGATACCTAGTCTTATCTACCATACTTTACCATTATATAGACTAGCCTACCTTTCCTTAACTTGTCTATAATAACCTACCACTAGCTTAATCTTAAAACTAAATCCCTAAGCCTCAATCTTAGGTCTAAATACCTAAGCATAATTCTAATCCTAAACTTATGTCCTAAGGCTAAGCCTCATATAAGAATTCCTTCTATAAAATGAGAATAATTTTTTAACCCATTTTATGATGTAACAATAAAAAGTATTATTAACATTATAAATATATAAAAAAACACATTTTATGTGATTAAAGAAAGAAGAACATATCCATTATATCATTTGAAGTATAAAACTAACAAAAACATATATCATTTTTTTTAAAGAAAAACATAGTTATACATCATCTACA
>LPNX010997861.1:65044-77157 GCA_001517045.1 Pseudotsuga menziesii | reverse complement strand
CATATTCCCAATTCCAAATGACATATGAATAAGTTATTTTTTTAACCAGGATTGAAGTAGGCCCATTTCAAACCACATCAACATATTTACAATCAGAAAAAATTGGCATAAATGAACTTTGTAATAAGTCTAATTTTTCCTTCAGAAACACATACTTGAATCATGATATAAATGTCTCCATACAAAACCTTGCTCCTACTATTGAGTGATTACTCATTTCCTTTGTTGGAAATCTATCTGGTTCTTCACCTATGACCATTTTGCTTGCACCTTAAACAAAAATATCGTGTATAGTATGAAAATACTAAGGGTTGGTTTTCCTCCACAAAATGGGGTTTCATATTTGAACATAATTGACTCCTAGGTCCACATATCCTCATAAGGACAACCCCTCAAAGTTGTTACATAATACCAAGGCATAAAGAAAATATGAATCCATATGGAACCTTATAGTTTTGGGGAATTCGATATATTGTTGTGAAATTTCATTTTATATGACTCTTCATTGATCCATAACTTATAAAATGAACATAATGTATGGCATATGCTACACACCTATCAAATTATCAAATTGGGTTGTACGAGACATTTGACAAGGAATAGACTTCTGCAGATTCACATTTAAACTGCCAAGAATGGGAAGCCTGTACAGTAGTACTATACATAGGGGTTTTGAATTTGATATAATCAATGAACAGAAGTGGGTTGTGAGAAGGAAGGCGCCGAAGAGTAAGGAGTTAAGATTGATTGTTTCTCCTTGGAAACAGCCCTATGAGAGCCCTTACATGACATATTCGGATGAGGAGGAGCCTTTCAGGGTTTCGAAACCAAGACTTAGCTGGGGGATTGAAGTGCTGGATCGAGAAGATGAGGAGGAAAGGTCGAATATTGATGGCTTATGCAGCTCTGATTTGGTTTCTTTTTATGGACTGCGAAGGAATTAGAAGGATCGAAAGGAGACCTAGTAAGTTCGCTTGGCTCGCTGGCCCTGATAATCTGTGTATGCACATTGTCACTTGGAATATGAATGGCAAGGTACACAAATCTATCTATGCTCTTTAGGAACAAATTTCTCCCCTTTGTAGATCCTCAGGGTTTAGGAGACTCATTCATACCTGCAACAGTTTATCAAATCAGGGATGAATGTCCTCAAAATCTGCTAAACTGACCGAACACACACTACCAGATTCGATCACAGAAAACAAGGAAAACACACAAGGGCCAACTGTTCAAGATTTATTAAATATCTAGACCTGCTGGAATTACAACAATAGAAGTCAAGTCTTCGGGAATATTTCAAGCATAGGATGTTGAGTCTTGGTTTTGAGGAATTTGAGGATGGGAATATTAGGTCGCCTGAAAGGTCTGGGTTGAATGACAGAGAGGGCTCTTTCTCTCCATCTGTCTATTCTTGCAGCAGCATAAATTCCAGTGCAGAGAGAGTAGATAGCTCAGATTTCTGGGATGGGCAGATGAGAGACATTGTGAAGAGACATGCTAAGGAAGCAAAGAGTGGAAGGATATGTCTCGATAAATGAAGTGATGTTGCAAGTTCTTCGTGGCCACAACAAGAGCAGGGGGATACATTCTTTCTGGAAATTTTGCTGGGACATGGCTTAGACTCTGGTCCTTTCAATCCATTGCAGTCAGATGACTATCCTCCTTTAACTCAAGAAAAATACCTTACTTTCAATGGGAGGGATGGTCGGAATAAATCTGATATTGATGGGGCAGAGAGCATGGAAATGGATGCCATTGAAAGGTCCCTAGTAGAAGATAACCTGACACTATGGGAATGCGTTGAGAGGTTGTTTCAGAGGGTGCAGTAGCTAGAGAAAAGGACACACAATGATCAGCTGGATATTGATTGGGTTGCAACAAATAAGGTGCTTCAAAAAAGTCTAGCAGCCTATTCAGCTAGTTTGAGAGATGGATCGAATAAATCTTTTCAAAGGATTTCCAGTAGGGGAGAAGCTGGTGAAGAACGGTCAGATGGAAGTGATGGATCATCAAATCTCAATGTCAACAGCTCATGTTTAGGAGAAAAGGTGACTGAGTGTGAGAATGAAAGTGACAGAAAGTCTGGTATGAGTTCTCTCTTTGAAGAATGAGATTCACCTTCCCATATACATGAATCACTGATTTTGACAAAGAAGGTGCTACATGCCAAATTAGTACCCTGTTCCAGGGAAGGATCTAAGTCCTCTCAGAGTCTATCTACAGAGGATGAGGCGGTGTCTGATAGTCTGAGGGTCAAAGAGATTGTAGAAGAAAATGACAAACTAGACATGAAAGGCATGTTTATGCAAGAGGAATCAATCGCCATAAAAGATTCTTTTAATCAACCTATGGAAGATGGAAATAACAGAAAAACTAGCATCAGTGATGTTTCTGATCAAGAAAACAAAAGTACAAGAACAAGAAGATGCAACTCTCTACAAGGAAATGGGTAAATATGACTGTAGTGAACAAGGAAGTGATAACTGTACATCATGATGGCCACATGAATATAGCAGGGCATGTTGTTGATAGTCATCCTGTGGAATTGAGGCCTGAGACTGAATGTGATTCCTTCCAAGGTGAAGTTAAACAACTTATTCAGAGAATACAATCATTGGAAGAGGAGAGAGATTCTATGAGAGAGGCAATTCAGTATTTGAAAGGACAAAATTCATGTTTAGCATAGTTGAACCGGATAGCACTAGAAGGTTATGAAGGTCAGACACCATCTCAAAGCAGGAATGTAACTAAAAGGCTGCCTCCACCCGATGGCTCATCAATTTTTTCTTTAATAAAGGTATCCTTGACTGACTGTTTTTCTAATGTTAATATAATTCCTTTTTCAATTGCTAAATTATTTTCCCTTCTCTCTCTTTCCTCATTCATATCTGTTCTTTCAACATACAAAAATATATACTTATTCTATTCTATTTGTTTGTATCTATTTTCTAATTATAATATGCCTTCTTTATTTTGGAAAACTTACTTGCACGACACAGTAAAATGTTGTCTTGTACCGTGTCAAAAATGGTGGGTGATCAATTGTATTATTTTTGTTCTTATTGGCATGCTTACTCTTTGTTAAGAAAATACACTTTGACCACATGCAATATTAAGTGCTATTTTGCAATCATTTTAATTATGTTCAGTAATTGAATTGATATGGATAAACAAAATTTACCAATGATTATATGATACCATTTTCTCAACTAAAATTAATATTACTACTACCATACCGTGGGTTGAAAACCTGTGATGAAGATGTTGATCCATTGGCCCAAGCAGGAGGGGAAACACTGGAGTGACTGGTACTTGCAAGAGGACGCTGCCAGACAAAAGGATTTGTAGAATCTTTTGACACACTAGCAGAAAACAGTTGTCTTCTATTCTCATGTACCTTCAAATTCTACAGAGTATACAATTCAACCTCATGTGAATAATTCCATGTAGGAAAAATTCAAACAATGGTATCAAACACTTAATTAAAAGAGTAAAACATTCCTATCTACACACTTCGGATGAAGCTCTTACACTACAGTGTATGACCAATAAAATTTACAATAACTATAAAGTTGACCAAGAATCCATGAACCACTGATGAATTGATTTGTTATGGACTAATCAATTGTTCAGGATGTATTGGTAAATACAAAAGAATTTTTGGTTACCTCAGTTCGCATAGTTAACACCTCCTTGAACTCTTTGGTAGTGCTCATCAATTGGGTTTTTAAGTTATCCACAACTGTAGTTGAGTGTTTTGTTGTGTGTTTTGAGGTATTCCCACTTTCATTTTGAGAATTGCAGAGGATTTGCAGGTCTGTAGCAACATAATTTAATGCAGTAATATCCTGCTTGATAACAGCTGTAAGCTCTTGGATCTATACAGTTGGATCATCAAAGACTGATGTTCTTTTGGCCACTGCATAAAAAAGCTACAAAATGTCATGTTTCTCGTTCTCAAGCAAAACAAAGATTTTAAATAGAACCAAAAACTGGAGCATTGCTCCATAACAAATTATATATATATATTTATATATATATATATCCCTCCTAAAAAGCTTCAAACTGATTGAGAACATGCACAAGTTAACAAATGAAGAATCTTTCAAAAGTCGACTCCTTGAGTCAATCCATAAATTACAGAATTTTCAATGAGAAAACATGGCAAACAAATTGGTCAATGTAAACCCTGGGTTTCTATTGTGAGGTAGAAAGTACATTTTATTGTTGGTTTCAGAAATATGTCCAAAGGGGCTGCACCACATAGCACGGACTTCCTTTTGCTTAGTTGATCTATTCTGCCAAATTTTCCTGGGGCTTGCACCCAGCGCTCATCCCATTTTAACATTGCATAATCTCACATGAAATAACAATAGACCCATGCATGATTGCATCCCATATCCTTCTAAGATAAAAAAAATACCTTTGGAAGTACATGTATGTTAAAATGCAAAGAGAGCAACAGGCAAGAAAGGTATTCAATGTTGAAATAGTGTCACATAGCATACAGGAGTTTCTCAGTATCCCAATAAAGTCATACTGATATGAATTTATTGCTTGTGTAAGATTTATTGTGCAAGGAACTTCAGTTTTAAGCAAACATATCAAAATTTGAAACAATTATTAGAAAATCAATTATCAGTCTACACTCTAGAGCCAGTCCGGAATGGTTGAAGAACAAAAATCTAGTTTCTTCCTGAAGAATCAGGAGATTCCAAGATTTACATGATTTACATGAAGTCATCTGAATCTATCTCTCAACTCCTTGTATTTATACACCATGAGTTGAGAAAAAAGCATATTTAGCTGGGGACAAGATCATAAAAGGGTAGTCCTGGAGGACATGCATAAAACTGGTATATGTGTGGATGACATCCAATTGACAAATAAAATGCCAACTCCATATGATAATTTCAAGAATCATATAGATAGGGGTATGCCTTTTATTTTTTATGAAGCTCGTTATACCAGCTTCCAATTTTGTCAAAGATCTGCCAAAAATAACTCTTGGAAACTTATTCAGTGACTGAAATGGCCTTTACTTCAGGCCCCAGGGTGTATGCATGCTTATTTTGAAGGATTTATTACTCATCTAATCCATATAAAGTTTAACAAAATCTTATGCAAAAACACAGAAACTTGCAAACAATATTGATTCATTTTAATGATCAATCTAGTCATCATCCTAAAGCTTTGAGCTTGATGATGGCTTATTTGATCAACAGGACAAGAATTAGAAATCCAAGATTAGCAAGATACAATAAAAAACTCTGAACACTAACTCATTCTGAACTAGAAATTGTGAACCTCACTTGGGACTTTTACACGACTCACATGAGACGTAATAATTTGAAAGATAATCAATGAATCTAAGGTAAAGACCCAATGAACATTATCTACATCTAGATTTCAGGATGGAGATTATCAGAGTTCTCAAGATTAATCAAAGAAATTGATCCGATCACTCTGTATGAACTCGCAATTCCTCCTTCATGCTGATATAAGATACTTATGGTTGAATTTGCTAACTGAATCAATTACATCCCAACTTAGCATCATGTGCCTGTCACCATCAGAGTGGGTCCATTATGTTTGTCCCAAGCTTGGTTTATTGATGTCAATGTCTTATAAGTTATTGCCATCAATCTTAACACTAACCTATGAATGCACATGGATGCCATTTCTAAAGTCAGATATGGATCATAACTCCCCCTTTTTGGACGGTGATACACCCAGCATCTTCATTGAACCATTGGTTTGAGTCAATGACGACTTGTGTATCAAGATGATTAAGTCGGCCATCTAATATCTATAGTTCTGAAGGAAAACATTTTTTTTGAACCACTTGATATTATTTTTTTAATAATTATTCATTGTCTCCTTTTCTTCAGCATATAGGATGGTGTCCTGCAATGGATGATCCATTTGTGGTAACCAGTCTATTAAATTTAGCATATTGAAACATTCTTCAGCCTCTCTATCTATCATAGAAAAATTTAAGAGTGTGAGTTACTACGCAGAAAACATAGGATTTATGCCCAAGAAAGGAAGAAAACCCAATCTGAAAGCATTCTCCCCCCTTCTGTTCAACTATTCATTGTTCAAAAAGATCCATTTCAGATAGGTATCAGACCAGATAATGATGGCTACTCCTGTTCTATTTCAGATGCTAACCAGGAAGTTGATCTTCCTCAGACTCCATACACTTGGCTGCTTTGTCAACCATTTATAGTTCTGGAAGCAAATGTCCTTTTTGACCTACTTGATGTTGTTTTTTTAATTATTCCTTGTCCCCTTTTCTTCAACCCACATGATGGTGCCCTAAAATGGCTGATCCATTTGTGGTATCCAATCTGTTCTGTTTGGCATCTTAAAAAATTCTTGAGGCTCTCCATCTAGCATAGACAAGGTTGTAGCAATTATGTTGTAGTATAAGGAATCAAGCATTTAACCATATATCCTTATTGCTAATGCCCATATACTCAATCTCTGTAATTGAGGAATCAAGCATTTAACCCTATATCCTTATTGCTAATGCCCATATCCTCAACTCTGTAATTGAGGAATCAAGCACTTAACCCAATATCCTTATTGCTAATGCCCATATGAGTATAGGATGGAAGAAAAAAAGAAGAAAAGGGGAAATACTAATGCGAAAGATCATCCTCCTGACAACAACCACAGGCAACAGAGGAACCACAAGAAAACTAGCCTATGTTGTCAAAACTGCCAACTCAAAACACAACAAAGAGGATATAGACCAACTTACTCTTAAGCTTCCTTTCTTCCTTGCAGGCCTGCTAACATCAGCAAGATGGTATTCATGCATGATCCAATTTGTCTTTGAGCCTTTGGGTGCTTTCCCAGCATAGAAAACAAGAGCCTTCTTGATACCCACTCTCTTCTTTCCAGAAATTTTGCTGGGACATGGCTTAGACTCTGGTCCTTTCAATCCATTGCAGTCAGATGACTATCCTCCTTTGACTCAAGAAAAATACCTTAATTTCAATGGGAGGGATGGTCGGAATAAATCTGATATTGATGGGGTAGAGAGTATGGAAATGGATGCCATTGAAAAGTCCCTAGCAGAAGATAACCTGACACTATGGGAATGCGTTGAGAGGTTGTTTCAGAGGGTGCAGTAGCTAGAGAAAAGGACACACAATGATCAGCTGGATATTTATTGGGTTGCAACAAATAAGGTGCTTCAAAAAAGTCTAGCAGCCTATTCAGCTAGTTTGAGAGATGGATCGAATAAATCTTTTCAAAGGATTTCCATCAGGGGAGAAGCTGGTGAAGAACGTTCAGATGGAAGTGATGGATCATCAAATCTCAATGTCAACAACTCATCTTTAGGAGAAAAGGTGACTGAGTGTGAGAATGAAAGTGACAGAAATTCTGGTATGAGTTCTCTCTTTGAAGAACGAGATTCACCTTCCCATATACATGAATCACTAATTTTGACAAAGAAGGTGTTGCATACCAGATTAGTACCCTGTTCCAGGGAAGGATCTAAGTCCTCTCAGAGTCTATCTACAGAGGATGAGGCGGTGTCTGATAGTCTGATTGTCAAAGAGATTGTAGAAGAAAATGACAAACTAGACATGAAAGGCATGTTTACGCAAGAGGAATCAATCGCCATAAAATATTATTTTACTCAACCTATGGAAGATGGAAATAACAGAAAAACTAGCATCAGTGATATTTCTGATCAACAAAACAAAAGTACAAGAACAAGAAGATGCAACTCTCTAAAAGGAAATGGGGTAAATATGACTGTAGTGAACAAGGAAGTGATAACTGTACATCATGATGGCCACATGAATATAGTAGGGCATGTTGTTGACAATCATCCTGTGGAATTGAGGCCTGAGACTGAATGTGATTCCTTCCAAGGTGAAGTTAAACAACTTATTCAGAGAATACAATCATTGGAAGAGGAGAGAGATTATATGAGAGAGGCAATTCAGTATTTGAAAGGACAAAATTTATGTTTAGCATAGTTGAACTGGATAGCGCCAGAAGGTTATGAAGGTCAGACACCATCTCAAAGCAACAATGTAACTAAAAGGCTGCCTCCACCCGATGGCTCATCAATTTTTTCTTTAATAAAGGTATCCTTGACTGACTGTTTTTCTAATGTTAATATAATTCCTTTTTCAATTGCTAAATTCTTTTCGCTTCTCTCTATTTCCTCATTCATATCTGTTCTTTCAACATACAAAAATATATACTTATTCTATTCTATTTGTTTGTATCTATTTTCTAATTATAATATGCCTTCTTTATTTTGGAAAACTTACATGCACGACACAGTAAAATGTTCTCTTGTACCGTGTCAAAAATTGTGGGTGATCAATTGTATTACTTTTGTTCTTATTGGCATGCTTACTCTTTGTTAAGAAAATACACTTTGACCACATGCAATATTAAGTGCTATTTTGCAATCATTTTAATTATGTTGAGTAATTGAATTGATATGGATAAAAAAAATTTACCAATGATTATATGATACCATTTTCTCAACTAAAATTAATATTACTACTACCATACCGTGGGTTTAAAACCTGTGATGAAGATGTTGATCCATTGGCCCAAGCAGGAGGGGAAACACTAGAGTGACTGGTACTTGCAAGAGGACGCTGCCGGACAAAAGGATTTGTAGAATCGTTTGACACACTAGTAGAAAACAGTTGTATTGTATTCTCATGTACCTTCAAATTCTACAGAGTATACAATTCAACCTCATGTGAATAATTCCATGTAGGAAAAATTCAAACAATGGTATCAATCACTTAATTAAAAGAGTAAAACAATCCTATCTACACACTTCGGATGAAGCTCTTACACTATAGCCTATGACCAATAAAATTTACAATAACCATAAAGTTGACCAAGAATCCATGAACCACTGATGAATTGATTTGTTATGGACTAATCAATTTTTCAGGATGTATTGGTAAATACAAAAGAATTTTTGGTTACCTCAGTTCGCATAGTTAACACCTCCTTGAACTCTTTGGTATGAGGAGGAGCCTTTCGGGGTTTCGAAACCAAGACTTAGCTGGGGGATTGAAGTGCTGGATCGAGAAGATGAGGAGGAAAGGTCGAATATTGATGGCTTATGCGGCTCTGATTTGGTTTCTTTTTATGGACTGCGAAGGAATTAGAAGGATCGAAAGGAGACCTAGTAAGTTCGCTTGGCTCCCTGGCCCTGATAATCTGTGTATGCACATTGTCACTTGGAATATGAATGGCAAGGTACACAAATATATATATGCTCTTTAGGAACAAATTTCTCCCCTTTGTAGATCCTCAAGGTTTAGGAGACTCATTCAGACCTACAACAGTTTAGCAAATCAGGGATGAATGTCCTCAAAATTTGCTAAACTGACCGAACACACACTACCAGATTCGATCACAGAAAACAAGGAAAACACACAAGGGCCAACTGCTCAAGCTTTATTAAATATCCAGACCTACTGGAATTACAACAATAGAAGTCAAGTCTTCGGTAATATTTCAAGCATAGGATGTTGAGTCTTGGTTTTGAGGAATTTGAGGATGGGAATATTAGGTCGCCTGAAAGGTCTGGGTTGAATGAAAGAGAGGGCTCTTTCTCTCCATCTGTCTATTCTTGCAGTAGCATAAATTCCAGTGCAGAGAGAGTAGATAGCTCAGATTTCTGGGATGGGGAGATGAGAGACATTGTGCAGAGACATGCTAAGGAAGCAAAGAGTGGAAGGATATGTCTGGATAAATGGAGTGATGTTGCGAGTTCTTCGTGGCCACAACAAGAGCTGGGGGATACATTCTTTCTGGAAATTTTGCTGGGACATGGCTTAGACTCTGGTCCTTTCAATCCATTGCAGTCAGATGACTATCCTCCTTTAACTCAAGAAAAATACCTTACTTTCAATGGGAGGGATGGTCGGAATAAATCTGATATTGATGGGGCAGAGAGCATGGAAATGGATGCCATTGAAAAGTCCCTAGAAGAAGATAACCTGACACTATGGGAATGCGTTGAGAGGTTGTTTCAGAGGGTGCAGTAGCCAGAGAAAAGGACACACAATGATCAGCTGGATATTGATTGGGTTGCAACAAATAAGGTGCTTCAAAAAATTCTAGCAGCCTGTTCAGCTAGTTTGAGAGATGGATCGAATAAATCTTTTCAAAGGATTTCCAGCAGGGGAGAAGCTGGTGAAGAACGTTCAGATGGAAGTGATGGATCATCAAATCTCAATGTCAACAACTCATGTTTAGTAGAAAAGGTGACTGAGTGTGAGAATGAAAGTGACAGAAAGTCTGGTATGAGTTCTCTCTTTGAAGAATGAGATTCACCTTCCCATATACATGAATCACTGATTTTGACAAAGAAGGTGCTACATGCCAAATTAGTACCCTGTTCCAGGGAAGGATCTAAGTCCTCTCAGAGTCTATCTACAGAGGATGAGGCGGTGTCTGATAGTCTGATGGTCAAAGAGATTGTAGAAGAAAATGACAAACTAGACATGAAAGGCATGTTTACGCAAGAGGAATCAATCGCCATAAAAGATTCTTTTACTCAACCTATGGAAGATGGAAATAACAGAAAAACTAGCATCAGTGATGTTTCTGATCAAGAAAACAAAAGTACAAGAACAAGAAGATGCAACTCTCTAAAAGGAAATGGGTAAATATGACTGTAGTGAACAAGGAAGTGATAACTGTACATCATGATGGCCACATGAATATAGCAGGGCATGTTGTTGACAGTCATCCTTTGGAATTGAGGCCTGAGACTGAATGTGATTCCTTCCAAGGTGAAGTTAAACAACTTATTCAGAGAATACAATCATTGGAAGAGGAGAGAGATTCTATGAGAGAGGCAATTCAGTATTTGAAAGGACAAAATTCACATTTAGCATAGTTGAACCGGATAGCGCTAGAAGGTTATGAAGGTCAGACACCATCTCAAAGCAGGAATGTAACTAAAAGGCTTCCTCCACCCGATGGCTCATCATTTTTTTCTTTAATAAAGGTATCCTTGACTGACTTTTTTTCTAATGTTAATATAATTCCTTTTTCAATTGCTAAATTCTTTTCCCTTCTCTCTCTTTCCTCATTCATATCTGTTCTTTCAACATACAAAAATATATACTTATTCTATTCTATTTGTTTGTATCTATTTTCTAATTATAATATGCCTTCTTTATTTTGGAAAACTTACATGCACGACACAGTAAAATGTTGTCTTGTACCGTGTCAAAAATGGTGGGTGATCAATTGTATTATTTTTGTTCTGATTGGCATGCTTACTCTTTGTTAAGAAAATACACTTTGACCACATGCAATATTAAGTGCTATTTTGCAATCATTTTAATTATGTTCAGTAATTGAATTGATATGGATAAACAAAATTTACCAATGATTATATGATACCATTTTCTCAACTAAAATTAATATTACTACTACCATACCGTGGGTTGAAAACCTGTGATGAAGATGTTGATCCATTGGCCCAAGCAGGAGGGGAAACACTGGAGTGACTGGTACTTGCAAGAGGACGCTGCCAGACAAAAGGATTTGTAGAATCTTTTGACACACTAGCAGAAAACAGTTGTCTTCTATTCTCATGTACCTTCAAATTCTACAGAGTATACAATTCAACCTCATGTGAATAATTCCATGTAGGAAAAATTCAAACAATGGTATCAAACACTTAATTAAAAGAGTAAAAAAATCCTATCTACACACTTCGGATGAAGCTCTTACACTACAGTGTATGACCAATAAAATTTACAATAACCATAAAGTTGACCAAGAATCCATGAACCACTGATGAATTGATTTGTTATGGACTAATCAATTGTTCAGGATGTATTGGTAAATACAAAAGAATTTTTGGTTACCTCAGTTCGCATAGTTAACACCTCCTTGAACTCTTTGGTAGTGCTCATCAATCGGTTTTTAAGTTATCCACAACTGTAGTTGAGTGTTTTGTTGTGTGTTTTGAGGTATTCCCACTTTCATTTTGAGAATTGCAGAGGATTTGCAGGTCTGTAACAACATAATTTAATGCAGTAATATCCTGCTTGATAACAGCTGTAAGCTCTTGGATCTATACAGTT
>LPNX010997861.1:0-63602 GCA_001517045.1 Pseudotsuga menziesii | reverse complement strand
GAAG
Source organism: Pseudotsuga menziesii (assembly GCA_001517045.1). Lineage (NCBI taxonomy): Eukaryota > Viridiplantae > Streptophyta > Pinopsida > Pinales > Pinaceae > Pseudotsuga > Pseudotsuga menziesii. Next base: position 63,598 of record LPNX010997861.1, on the reverse strand, counting down.
AATCTTTCAAAAGTCGACTCCTTGAGTCAATCGACAAATTACAGAATTTTCAATGAGAAAACATGGCAAACAAATTGGTCAACGTAAACCCTGGGTTTCTATTGTTAGGTAGCAAGTACATTTTATTGTTGGTTCCAGAAATATGTCCAAAGGGGCTGCACCACATAGCACGAACTTCCTTTTGCGTAGTTGATCTATTCTGCCAAATTTTCTTGGGGCTTGCACCCAGTGCTCATCCCCTTTTAACATTGCATAATCTCACATGAAATAACAATAGACCCATGCATGATTGCACCCCATATCCTTCTAAGATAAAAAAATACCTTTGGAAGTACATGTATGTTAAAATACAAAGAGAGCAACAGGCAAGAAAGGTATTCAATGTTGAAATAGTGTCACATAGCATACAGGAGTTTCGCAGTATCCCAATAAAGTCATACTGATATGAATTTATTGCTTGTGTAAGATTTATTGTGCAAGGAACTTCAGTTTTAAGCAAACATATCAAAATTTGAAACAATTATTAGAAAATCAATTATCAGTCTACACTCTAGAGCCATTCCTGAATGGTTGAAGAACAAAAATCTAGTTTCTTCTCGAAGAATCAGGACATTCCAAGATTTACATGATTTACATGAAGTCATCTGAATCTATCTCTCAACTCCTTGTATTTATACACCATGAGTTGAGAAAAAAGCATATTTAGTTGGGGACGAGATCATAAAAGGGTAGTCCTGGAGGACATGCATAAAACTGGTATATGTGTGGATGACATCCAATTGACAAATAAAATGCCAACTCCATCTGATAATTTCAAGAATCATATAGATAGGGGTATGCCTTTTATCTTTTATGAAGCTCATTATACCAGCTTCCAATTTTGTCAAAGATCTGCCAAAAATAACTCTTGGAAACTTATTCAGTGACTGAAACGGCCTTTACTTCAGGCCCCAGGGTGTATGCATGCTTATTTTGAAAGATTTATTACTCATCTAATCCATATAAAGTTTAACAAAATCTTATGCAAAAACACAGAAACTTGCAAACAATATTGATTCATTTTAATGATCAATCTAGTCATCATCCTAAAGCTTTGAGCTTGATGATGGCTTATTTGATCAACAAGACAAGAATTAGAAATCCAAGATTAGCAAGATACAATAAAAAACTCTGAACACTAACTCATTCTGAACTAGAAATTGTGAACCTCACTTGGGACTGTTACAGGACTCACATGAGACATAATAATTTGAAAGATAATCAATGAATCTAGGCTAAAGACCCAATGAACATTATCTACATCTAGATTTCAGGATGGAGATTATCAAAGTTCTCAATATTAATCAAAGAAATTGATCCGATCACTCTGTATGAACTCGCAATGCCTCCTTCATGCTGATATAAGATACTTATGGTTGAATTTGCTAACTGAATCAATTACATCCCAACTTAGCATCATGTGCCTGTCACCATCAGAGTGGGTCCATTATGTTGGTCCCAAGCTTGGTTTATTGATGTCAATGTCTTATAAGTTATTGCCATCAATCTTAACACTAACCTATGAATGCACATGGATGCCATTTCTAAAGTAATATATGGATCATAACTCCCCCTTTTTGGATGGTGATACACCCATCATATTCATTGAACCATTGGTTTGAGTCAACGACGACTTGTGTATCAAGCTGATTAAGTCAACCATCTAATATCTATAGTTCTGAAGGCAAACATTTTTTTTGAACCACTTGATATTATTTTTTAATAATTATTCATTGTCTCCTTTTCTTCAGCATATAGGATGGTGTCCTGCAATGGATGATCCATTTGTGGTAACCAGTCTATTAAGTTTAGCATCTTGAAACATTCTTCATCCTCTCTATCTATCATAGACAACTTTAAGAGTGTGAGTTACTACGCAGAAAACATAGGATTTATGCCCAAGAAAGGAAGAAAATCCAATCTGAAAGCATTCTCCCCCCTTCTGTTCAACTATTCATTGTTCAAAAGGATCCATTTCAGATAGGTATCAGACCAGATAATGATGGCTACTCCTGTTCTATTTCAGATGCTAACCAGGAAGTTGATCTTCCTCAGACTCCATACACTTGGCTGCTTTGTCAACCATTTATAGTTCTGGAAGCAAATGTCCTTTTTGACCTACTTGATGTTGTTTTTTTAATTATTCCTTGTCCCCTTTTCTTCAACCCACACGATGGTGCCCTAAAATGGCTGATCCATTTGTGGTATCCAATCTGTTCTGTTTGGCATCTTGAAACATTCTTGAGGCTCTCCATCTCGCATAGACAAAGTTGTAGCAATTATGTTGTAGTAGAAGGAATCAAGCATTTAACCCTATATCCTTATTGCTAATGCCCATATACTCAATCTCTGTAATTGAGGAATCAAGTATTTAACCCTATATCCTTATTGCTAATGCCCATATACTCAACTCTGTAATTTAGGAATCAAGCACTTAACCCAATATCCTTATTGCTAATGCCCATATGAGTATAGGATGGAAGAAAAAAAGAAGAAAAGGGGAAATACTAATGCGAAAGATCATCCTCCTGATAACAACCACAGGCAACAGAGGAACCACAAGAAAACTAGCCTATGTTTTCAAAACTGCCGACTCAAAACACAACAAAGAGGATATAGACCAACTTACTCTTAAGCTTCCTTTCTTCCTTGCAGGCCTGCTAACATCAGCAAGACGGTATTCATGCATGATCCAATTTGTCTTTGAGCCTTTGGGTGCTTTCCCAGCATAGAAAACAAGAGCCTTCTTGATACCCACTCTCTTCTTTCCTCCTTTAGCATTGATGGGCTTATCAGCACCAGTAGCTTTCCAGTATCCAGAGCGAGTAGCCCTTTTAGGCCTTGATCCATTTTGGTACTTTCTATCACGGGGATTGTATTTAATGCCCCTTTTGGTCATTTTACTGAACAACAAAATTCAATAATGATAGGATACATTGGAAATGGAAGCAAACCACTTTAAATTGCTTGTGCTTGTGGTGTCACACTTTTTTATTCTATTTTAAAGAGCCATATTTGTACATAAAGAATTTATTAATAGCAAAATTTCTGAATTTGTTGAACTTGTTGGTTCCAATGTAATTTTAACAACATTAGCAACATGCAAATTGATGGCTATAACACAGCTAGTTCACCATGGCATGCTCTATGTACCAATAGGATATACTTTTGGAGCTGGAATGTTTGAGATGGAACAAGTAAAAGGCGACAGTCCATATGGTTCTTGAACTTTTGCTGGTGATGGTTCACGCCAGCCAAGCAAACTAGATTTGGAGCAAGCTTTTCATCAGTGAAAATACTTGCTGGCATTACAGAGAAACTAAAGGGGGAAGCCTGATGAAAATACCATTGTTCCTTCATCATTGCTTCAACAACTATTTTCTAATTAAGTGCCCATTTAGCTTAATTCATATTTCCAGTGTTCAATTCATAGGATATAAACTATTGGGGTTGCTTCACAACAGTTCATATAGCATATAGCATAGTGAAATGGCTCTAGATTATGTTGTACAATTCTGAATGGTTTTTTAATCTGATCTGGATCAATGTTAATACGTCACCGGTTTGTAGTTTGAATGAATGGATGGGAAATGCTACGATTATTATCCAATTGATAATGGAACAGTAATAGATGGGCAACGTCTTTTGCTTGTACTTATTACTTGCTTAGGAGTTTTATCTTTGCTAGGTCATTTGTATGAATAATGAACTTTTATCTGTCTTCTCTTTATGTTGGTTTGTAGAAGGACTTGTACATTTGCACTTTGTAAATTTGAAATACATTGTTCTTAAATTGGGTATGAAGTCACGCAATTGTACAATTTGTATCCAATGTAAGAATATTGATGTATGAGACTGCCTTGTTTGTGGGACAAGAGATCCCTTCCATTCTGCAATTTCATAGCTGAGTAGTCTATCCACCCCACTATAGTATGCCACGCCATTAGATGAACTTGAATTCATGTTGCACTTGCACCTAAGTAATTTGCACAGCTGAACTTCTCACACTAATGGACTCTAAAGTTACCCCTACCATGTGCACTGTGTCCATGGCACAACTTGACTTGACACTCCAGTGTAATGTTTGAAAAATTATGACATTCTGAAAGCATCAAATTTGAAAATATCTGAGTTAAATTATGTAACTTGCAGGATACTTTAACAATCCCAGTGCAACTAAAAGTACAATTGATGAGGAAGGTTGGCTGCATACTGGAGATATGGGCTACTTTGATGAGGATGGAGGCTTATATATTGTGGATCGTATCAAGGAAATAATCAAATTCAAAGGATACCAGGTAATCCATCATATCCTTATGTGGAAAAGATGGAAAGGTTAAAATGTGTAACTATTTTTCTGTCCTATAAATAAAATATACTTATTATTCATCTTGAAGGCATTATCTGGTTTTGTATTTAATCTTTTTTTAGGGTTAGTCTAATATGTATATGAATACCTAGATACAATTTGTAGACATTCTACTTTACAACATAAATAATATTTCAATTTTAAGTTTTTATACAATTTGCAAATGTGTATTATTCAAGTTTGGAATGACTTATAGATCATCTCTATCTTTTCTAATTTCATTTCAGGGCATGGTTTGTGTGCTATTATCTAGCTGCAAAATAATGAATGGAAATTGTTTATTTTTATGGGTGCATCTTCTTTTGATTTTTCTTCTTTTAGTTGTTACTATCAAAGTTTTTCCTTGGGAGCACTTTATTGAGTTGTTTTTCTAATGCGCATTTTCTCATTCTTTCAGTAGTTCCCTTTCACGAATGCTGTAGTTGTGCACTCAGTATTTCATATTGATTGTACATGAATGATTCGGGAAGTTGCCTACGCAAATAAACAATATTTCTGTTTGAAGCTTCTCATGAAATTCGATAGCCTTTGGCTCTTGCAGATGCAAAGCTTTGGATTCCTTGTTGAGCAGAATTTGAATGGTCAGCAATTTTGTCCAACAATTGGGGACAATTCATTAAAATTTGGAACTCATAGTGCTTCTACTATGTATGGTACTTGTGTATGGTAGTAGAATAATATTTTCACAAGATAGAGGTTATATCATGCTTTTTTGATATTTCCCAATAATTTTATGAGTTGATTCCTCGTATGAATGCATGCAGTTTGACAGCAGTAACGTTGCTTTTGGAAAAGTATGAAATTGATCCAAAAAAAATTGGTCGCTTGGAAGTTGGAAGCGAAACTTTTATTGACAAGAGAAAGTCAATAAAGACTTGGTTGATGCATATGATGAACATGTGATGGGAAACCATGCAACGAGGAGCTCAAAAAAAATTTGTTCAGGTTCCCTGTGTTTTATTTGCTCACAATTCCTCTAAACTTTGTCAGAGTTCCAAGTGCAGATTCTATAAGCTTAAAGCTATCTCCTAGCTTCCCCAATAGCTCTTCCTACTTTGACTTGTCATAACCTGCTTGAAGCAACAAATTTAGTGAAAATAGGGGAAGGAACCCTAGCAAATTTAGTGAAACATGTAAAATCTACTCTCAAAACCTAAAATGTTACAGAGCTCCAGGATCGTATCAAAAACCTTCAAACTCTCAATGAAAGAGCACTGACCTTAATTCTGCTCAGTACTAATCGTATGGATGGATCTTTGGATAAGGTTGGGGGTGAAGAAATGACTAGAGGAAGGGGTAGAGGAGACGAATTAGGGTAGAAGGTCGGGAGCATCATACGGTGAGGGGGCATGGTTCAATGTTGGCTGATGGTTGTTTGTGTGGGAGGAGACTGGAACCAAGTCAGGAATGGGAGTTTTTGCTGCATTACATCTCTATAGAGAAAATCAATAGTTACAAGATTAGGTCAAATGTCTTATGTTCTTACCTTGATATGGTTTCGAGTATTAAGAGGTTAAATCGTCCATGTATTAGGCTCAACCATAGTCTGTTCTTGGTATTTTTAGGGTTCAAAATTCAAACATCATGCTATTCTGGCTGAATTGAGAGTGGCATATCAGTTTGTGAAGCTTTTTACTTTTTCTATTATGTTTTTGTAGATAATTGTAAATCAGAGCACACTGAAGATAGGCTGCTATTCTGGCTGAATTGAAGAATTCTTCAAAGAATTTAGTTTGTGTTAGTGTTAAAATGTTTGAAGTAAAGTGCACGAGTTAAAAAAATGGCCCTGCTCCGCAATTGTTTAGGGCCTAGGTTAATTTTTTAAATTTATGTCTAAAATTTCTTCTTGTGCAAAATACTCACTTGAGAAGACAATTTCATAACATGGGAATTTTATGAGAGATAGTAGCCTTCATTCTTTACTGCTGGACTAAAATAAATCATGTTCATAGGTGTAAAGGGGTTCTGCGTAGGCAATGAAATCCCTTTTGTGATTTCCTGGTGTTAAACACATAAGAAACATTGCAAGAATATGTTTATGATCTAAATCTATAGCTTAGAATTGCAGGTTTAACTGATGGATGCATCTCTTTAAGAGTGCCTTGCCTTCACAGGCTGGAAGGAAAAAACAAGGAGTCTTGGTTTGGCAATAACTGTTGGTGAAATATACTTTCCCTTGATTTCTAACTGAATATTGTGAATGGACTTACTCGCATTACAACAAGTGATTAGGTGAATGTAACAATGGTAATTAGTCATGTAACTGATTAAAGGAATAAGGTAACTAGTACCAACCGTATCACTTAAGTAGTAGCTCTAGTTAATTAAGCTGGATATGTATCATGCTTGACCAACCTTACCAATACAGCACTGCACATGCTTTTGTATTTTTTTTTAAAAACAGTCACAAGCATCGCTTAAGCGACGGTTCCAGATGTCGCTTTTTCGACGCTTATTCTTAATATCCGTCGCTTATCTGACGGTGTTGTCTGTCGCTCTTCTGATGCTTATTTTAATATCCGTCGCTTATCCGACGCTTATAGATGTTTCTTTTTCGACGCTTCTTCTTAATATCCATCGCTTATCCGACTCTCGTGTTGTCGCTTAACCAACGGCATGAAGGTTATTTTCTTAAAAAACTTTCACTACCGTCGAAGAAAAGCTGTAGCTTAACTGACACTTTACATTTAACTGACAGTTACTTAGGTTTCACTTAACTGATGGTTAATCAGGTGTCGGATAACCGACGACAAGTTTCCAACGCTTAAAAAAAATCGAAGTGTCGTACATGCGATAGGGAAGTGTCGAAAATCCGACATGACGGTCGTCAAATTTTTTGTCAAAATGTAGTAGTGTATCTAGCCATAACTTAATTTAACTTATCGTAACCAAGCTTAACCTGACTTATCCTAACATAGCATAACCTACTATATGCTATCCTAACCCAACTTACTGAATTACCTCAGCATAACATAACCTACAGTAGCCTAACCCACCCTACACTAACCTAACCTAATCTAGCCTAGACTATCCTAACCTACTCCACCATCATATGACCTAAATTGGTGTGGCCTAGCCTAGCATACACTAGCCTAACCTAAATTAGACTATCATATACTACACTAGCTTATCCCAGGCTATCCTAGATTGGCCTAGACTTTCCTACCCTACCCTATCATGGACTACATTTTCCTACCTTACCTTATCCTAGCTTTGACTATCATGTCCTAAGCTATCCTACATTGGCCTAGCCTAACCTACCTCACAATGTCCTAGCTTATCCTACACTAGCTTCATTTACCTAAGCTACAGTATCGAAACCTACCCTATTTTACCCTACTTTACCCTAGCTTGGCTTAACATTGCCTAACATATCCTATACTATCATATCCATCCCACCCTAGCTTAGCCTAGCCTACATTAAGTTAGCCTAGCCTGGCCTAACCTATCCTATATTACACTAACATATCCTACCCTAACCTACATTACCCTTGCCTAACCTACCATGAGCTAGCCTAACCTAACCTATCGTACACTAGCCTATCGTATTCTACAATACACAAGACTAACCTATCTTATCCTACACTAGCTTCATCTACCTAGGATATACTTTATCCTACCCTATCCTATCCCATCCTATATATCCTACATTAGGCTAACCTACCCTACCTTACACTAACCTAGCATAGCCTACTATTGCAGCTGCAACAATTTCCCAAAATTCCAAAAATTTTAGGACCCTCCTTTGCTTTGGATTAGTTGATTTTCTTCTTTGTTTTCCTATGTTCGGATTGATCTACCACTTTCTTTAACACTTGAAAAGATCCAATGTCTGATCAAACTTAATTGCTCTTGTTAAATGCATTTACAGCATGATTGAATCGGAAGGAATTGTCATTTCTTTCTTCGCCATTGCGGATAGACTTTCGGTTTTAACTTCGACTTTTCTCCCGCTTCGATTGATTTTCAATGGCTACTTTTTTTTTTTGGCATCGAAACTTTTATCTTTTCTTTCTCCGTCGTTGCGGAAGGAAAACCGCTTCCTCTTCTGATTAGTGATTTGACGTTTCGGGTCCATTTGTTTTTTCCATCGATTCCATAAGTCGCGGGCTTCCACCTTTGCGGCTGCGGGGATCCTTCTCCTTCCGGCGTTACAGACGGAAAATCGCAATCTCTCCTGATTATGGCTTGAAGTTTTTCTCTCACTTTGATTGTTTACATCGAACCTGTAAGTCTTCGGCTATAGGAAGTTTTTCTCCTTTCAGCCATTTGAGTCATTTTAAGCTCGTCGTTGCGGAATGTCGGACCTATTTGTTAGCTTCGTCGTTGCGGTTTCTGAACACTTTTGCTTGCCGATCTCTTAAAAGTTCCACTTTTGACTTAAGTCCTGACGCTGCGGACGATGGTGCGCTTTACGGTTCTGCCATTGTGGATGAAAGAAACGCTACCCCTTCTGATGTATATGCGTGTTACTTCTGACTTAACTTTACTTGTTGCAAATGGCTTGGCACTTCGATCATTCGCAGTTGTGGAAGGGCGTTTTCCTTCAACCTCCGATTCAAAATCTTTCTACCGTCCGATATTTTGCTCGTTCGTTGTGATTGACTATATATACGGGGTCAAGGGGTTATGTTTTTTATTGTTATTTTCGACTGTCGAGCATTGTCATTGTTGTGCTATCATTTTCTCGAGCTAGCAAAGGACCCCGCTGTTGGTGTACCTACATCCAGGTGGCAACTGTGGAAGCCTGACCATCGTCGACCCGCCATACTCACCGTATTTCCAGGTAGGCTCCTCATCACTTTTTTCCCATTCCGTTTGAACTGTTGGTTGTTTTCTACGGTGGTTTGTGTCCCCAGCCATTTTCCTCGTCCCATTAGATTATACGCCTATATAGGTAAATATTTTATCCTAGTTGGCCATGGGAGGGTAGTTTAACCTTTGGAGTAGATTTGTTTTCCACCATCGTTTATTTTGCAACCCTACGCATAGGGATTGAGGGGTTTTGGTGCAGACGACCGTTACGCTGTCTGCGCCAAATCGCCCTACGTGTTGATGATGGGTAGAAGTAAGTTTCCGCCACTTTTCTCTATGATTTTTATGTTATTTTCCCGATTTAGTGCTACTTGTATCTTTAAGCCACAGCCGTTTTAGTTTCAAGGTCCAGCGCAACCAAATTCGTGCTCAGTTTCGAACTCGGGCCAGGGAAGAGGGTGTACCGTGACACAAAATTCTTTATCGTAGTTTCAAACAGGGGGTTTTTTTTTTATCAAACACACCTTAGAAACTCGTGTAGTGGTTCTGTTTTCCCTCGCGGTGATTTGATAATGGCACCCATAGAGAGCGGGAGTTTTCTTCGCGCTAATGTGAATGTTTTCCCGCCCGATTTTATTGTTAGAAATGTTTGGTATTGGAGAATAGTGGTATCTTGCATAATATTACTGCATATAACTATGTTTCATCATGCTAGACATAAACTAAGTCACTGAACACTACAGATCCGGTTTTAATAGTTCTGCTAGTTAGGCCATTTCAGGCTATACATGCATATATTTGCTTCATTGATTGATTGCTATTATGCTAAATAGAGAAGATATGGCACACTGCACATTAATGTATACAATTTTGTCACTCAGCCGAAAGGGCTTAATGTTACAATTTTATGGCAGAAAGAGCTCACCGTGTCAAAGAGACAAAAGAAGAAGGCCCCTGTGGTCGAGGAAGATCCAGACGTAGAAGTTGTCACTAAAACTGAATACATTTACGAAGACACTAAGTGCATTTCTGGTATCGAACCTAAATACCAGTGGGGGGGTGTATATAGATTGATCGCACGCAGAGAGGTTCCTGACATGGGCTTAGAATAAGAGCCCATATATGCCAACATAGAAAGATCTTCACTGATGAAGATCTCCACCAGACCAGAGTTTTTGTCGTGCTCTGAGGTAATCAGATGGATTCTGCCTTGGGCAGATGTCACAACAATGATTCTAGAAAATGTTGAAAGATAGGGCTATGTTGCATACATCCCTGGATATGTAGCTCTGGCTTACCACCTGCCAGAAGCCCTAGTCTTTTTATTTGATGATTGACTAAACAAAATTAGAATGGATTTGGTGGAGACATTTAAAAAGAGGATGTTGCAAGGAAAACATTAAAGATACAGACCAATAGGCAATTATGATACAACTAGCTTAAGGGATCCCTACATGTTGATAGCTTTAATGCTGAACCAGGTTTTTGGAAGAGCACATGGTAGATTCTTCAAGATGGAATGGATACCCATCATCTTTCATGTTGCAACCCAGGGGACAATTTTCAACTGGGCCAACCTTGTCTCAAACATTATTTCTTCTTGCTTGGCCTCATCCTTGGCAGGAGAGTCCCAGAAGAGATCAAAATTCTATATGAGCTCCATACTGATAGACTGAATATTATGCAACCAGCCTTTCCCTGGTCTCAGGTGCATCTAGGACAGGGAAAGAATGCCTATCTATGCTGCTTATAAACCATTGTGGGCACATAAATATCACATCCATTATAGAGAAGTATGTGAACACTTCCTTATGCCTCTATACACACTCATTTTCCTGAAGGAGTGTTATTGTATGTCGGAGGAGGCCCTGCAAGTAATAGAGGAGTATGAGGACTATTATTTGACTGAAAATGGCCTGTACTTCAAGATGTTTGGAGGTTCGAGAGCACCTTCGCTACTGCCCAAATATGCAATTGATTACATTATCCAGAAGGAGGCAGCCAGACAAGTGTTCCTAGATGGAATAGGAAGCTTTCTATTTGAACACAAGAAGACCACCTATCCTCCTTTTCCCTTCATGTTAGGAAGCTATAAGTTTACCGGACTGAAAAAGGCTGATGAATTTGTAGAAGAACTGGAAAATTTCCATTTTGGAGAGATACCTTTCCGTAGAAATGATACTCACGGTAAAGTGTCTGAACACTGTAAAGAGTACAACGTGCATTTTGAGTATGCCCACCATTGGGATCGAGAGGAGTCCATCTTTTGAAATGCGGTAAACATGATAGCCTTAAGAAGAAGGTTTAAGAAGAAGATTAAAACAAAAGGTGGGAAGGGAGATGAACAAGTCAAGGATGATGAAGAGGCCAGAAAGAGAAATGAGGAAGCTCAGAGATTGGCACAAGAGGCTGCAGGGTGGATGCACACAGAAGAATAAGAAAAGAAGAAAGCTGCACAGGAAACAACTGAGAAAGTAGAAGAAGAAGCTAAGAAAGAAGAAGAAGAAAAGAAAAGGAAGCTGGAGGAGGAGCTTCAAAAGCAAGAAGCTGAAAGGCTAAAGTTGACACAGACATAGCAGTCAGCTTCTAAAATAGCTGCAGGGTAGACCCAGGACGTGGAGAACCCCAAGGTTCAGGACCCAAAAGTACATGTTACCAGCACACCCATGGTCCCCACCTTGAAGCTGGTCCCCTTTGTGCAGAAAAAGGGAGAAGAAATCCCTGATTTTAACACTGTGTTTTATGACAAGGATACACAGAGGATAATAAAGAGAACAAAAAACAGGGTTGAAATAGGAGATATGCTTGGTAAAATGATCACGAATACGGCTGTTATGTTGGGAACAGACCAAGATCCAAGATTCACCCTGAGAGTTGGGGCTGCACTAATCAACACCTTAGAAGATAATATGGATAAGGTGATGACTAACTTGAAGCAGTCCAAGAAATCCTCCGCTCAGTTGAAAGACACCTTGAGGAAAGAGAGGGAGGAAGGAAATAGGCTGAAGCGGAAATATGAGGACATGCAGAAAGAGATAAAGGATTCTAAGGATGAATTGTAGGCCCTCCATGAAGAGAGATAGGCTAGGGATACTACCCAAGAATGCTTGGAGAAGGTACATAACGAATATCAAGAGCTGAAGGCAGAGAAAGATCGGCTGCTGGGAAAGGTATAAGAACTACAGGAGCAGAAAAAGATCATCTTACAGGGTAGTGAGATGCACTCCCAAGAACAGAGAGAGAAACATCAAGAGTAGATTACTTCTCTAACAGCTGCCTTGGAGGAAGCGAGGGAACAACAGGTCAACCTCCAACCGTTCAAAGAGAATGTCCTGGCCCAAAAACCCAAGATGCTACAGCTACAAAATGTTGTTGAAGAGGAGAGATATAGAGTGTTGCAGATTGATGGCCAATTGGAAGAAATCTTGGAAACCGCCTCTTACTTTGTGGATAGATCTTAGGACGTACTCGAGATCCTGATTGCAAGAATGTCGAGGCTGGAAAAAAATGAAGAAAATCCAACAGAGCTACCATCAAAAGATAAACAAGCCCTCAAGCAGGATTATAACTTAATAGAATTTGTTATTAACACTGCAGAGGATTTCAAGAAAGCAGTCAAGAAGACGAAGGGAGCCGGCACAAAATTTTTCAGAAGAGTCCTTATCACATACAACCGATGCTAGGTAGAGGCCGAGCAGAGGCTGGATGATTTCCCAGAACACAATTCATTTGTGGAGATGTTACAGAAAAGACATCAGGATGAAGAAGCAAGAATGACACACATTAAGGCCATTGATGACTAGATTTTGAGAAGTGAAGTAGGCCATTCATCCGTTAGCATGTATCTTTTAGAAGACCGGATTCGGTTGAGAGTAACGAGAGCTGAGGCTATAAAGAACCAGGCTGAAAAATTTGAAATCAACATTCAGTTTTTGGAACCATGCGCATTTGAGGGCATCGCCTCTGAAGCTTCAGCTTGGAAGAAGTTTATGGATGCCCAAGGGGGACCCTCCTCGTGAAGGATTGGTCATTTTGTAATGTGGAACACTTTGTAAAATATTTGAGAAAAGTCAAGCATTGGGAAACGAAGAGTTTGGAAGCCAAAATGCTACTTTGGGAAGCTCAACCGTCTCACCTTTTTTTATAAATGTAATAGACTAAGAGGGAAAAGGGACTTTTTCCTAGTTAGATAGGAAAAGCTATATTGTAAGAAGAACTATTTCTCTTTGCAATAAAGAAGTATTGTTTGCCTGTTGGAGGAATATTGGTGGAATTTTCAAATGTTATGTTGTGGATGGCTGAAAGATGAACTATTTTGTTTTTCCATCTTTTTGTCCATTAACCGTGAGATCGTTCTAACTCTCAGAACCTATGTTCTTGTTTAAATGATTTCTGGTTTATTTTGTGGAATTATCACCATGAGTAATGTATGCTATTCATAAAACAATTGGCTATCTGGTTGTTGAAATATCTTTAATCGTTCATGCATTATGGAAAGAAATATCAACTAATTGTAGTTTCTCTTTATGTTGCATGCACACTTTACTTTACTCACAAATAAAGTGTAGACTTGCTCCCTGGGGATAGATAGATAGATAGATAGTTAGTTTTCTTCATTACTGTATATGTGATTGGGAGGCTTGAGAGCCTAAGATGAGAGATAAGAACCTGTGCATCACATTGTGACCGCTCCTTGCATCGTATCACCCTGCATGGTTAAGTAGGCATATGCATATCATACTTAAGTAAAAAAACACAAAATATACACTACGGTTCGGGCCGCAACTGGTAAAACCTTTGTTTTGTTACTTTGGCCTATGGTAGCCGGACCGAAAACCGGACGGATTCCCCATACCAAACAGTCACGAGCTAGTTGGGAACATTGACTAGGGAGAATCCATTTCTGTTGTTGCCTGCGAATTTCTAGGCCTCAATAGTTCTGGCACTAGAAGGAGGGCTACTAGTGAAAGGATGGCCGTGGAAACTTATTTTTCCCAAGATTACCTTACCAGCAGATGTTTTGAAGCTTTCAACCTGACCCAAGTACTTACAGGGTTTGGTTATACCTTTGAAGTAAGAAATCCTCTTCTCACCCTATGTTGCTCTTTACTCAGACTTTGCTCTTTTACCTGTGATCATGGCTGGTGTAATTGTGAACCAGCCCAACCCATTGCCTACTTGGAGAGCTAGACCACCTTTGATCCTCACGCCTCCATTGCATAACTTACCTCAAGATTTTGATAAGCTGCTGCCTAAGTTTGACCCTGAGGAAAAGATTTCTGTAGATGATCACTTGAAGAGTTTCTATTTAGCAGTAGAAGGGTTAAGGGCTGGGGAGTACGAAGATGTTGTTTGTAGATTATTCCCTCATACCTTGAAAGGGGCATCTGTTTCATGGTATTTTTCCCTACCCACAAACTCGATCCCAAGCTGGAATACCTTTGAAAGAATATTCAGAAATAAATATGCAGCTCAGAGAACTCATGCCTCACTAATGAAAGGTCTTGGTTTGTTAAGAAAAGAGAAGAATGAGAAGGTACATAATTTTACCCAAAGATTTTCTACATACTTAAAGAATTTTTCTGAAACCGACAGACCCTCAGACAAGGTCTTAATTGAGTATTATACATCTTCCCTAGGAATTGAGTTAGCTATGTTCGCTAAAATGAAAGCCAAGCCTATGTTGGTAGAAACTTATGAAGAAGCAGAAAGGGTAGAAGCGGAGAAGGAAAGCATAGAAGGCTATCCTGAGCAATTGAGAGAAAAGAATATCGAGAGGAAAACCCTATGGCTATCTAAACCTAAAGATGAACAATCACATGATTATCAAGGAACGCTGAAAATGATGCAGGATCTATCCAACAGAATAATAGATCTAGAGAAAGGGAGGGAAACTTAGAAAACTCACAAACCCTACTACCAAAAAAGAGAGGAGAGCAACCAATGGAAAACACCTCCACCAAATTTACCATTAGTAAACATAACAGAAGTAGGGGGTGATAATTTCTGCACTTTTCACCAACAACCTCATTCAGAAAAGAAGTGCCCTCAATGGTTGAAGTCGATGACATTGGTTATGAATCAGCTGCTAAATTCTAAATTAACCAAGGACAGTGGCAAAGAGGAAAATAAAAATTAGACTATGAAGAAGCAAGATAATGACACTATGTTTTCATGGAATGGTATCTCACTGTTTGACACTGAAGAGAGCGCTCTCAAAACTGAATGCACACCTATAGTAACAAAAGACATGGATTTAACAATTTTGAAGATCAAAATATTGCAAAAGAATGTCAAGAGACAGGCATATGTGAATGTTAAAGATAAAACGCCTGAACTCACTACGGTCAACCAGGAAACCAAGCCAATTAGTGAGCCTATTAAAACTGTAGAAGAACAGGTAGGTGTTAATCGGGGAAACACTAATGAAATTGGGGAGCTTGAAGAGGATATACCTACTCAAAACCAACCAGGAGAAGAAGACATAGAACTAGGTTGGGAAGAGAAAGCTGATACCCCACCTTTTTTTTTGACCCTAGAAATGCTGAATCATAATGTGCATAATTTCTTAGTAGATTCAGGATCAGCGGTGAATGTTATGCCACTGGAGATTTGCAAAAAGATTAATGGACATCCATAGTCCACATTTTGTGAAGTAACGCAATTAGATAGCATAGGTGTCAAAGTAGTGGGAGAAATGAAGAACGTCCTCATTCGCCTATCTGCAAACAACAAGATTTGTCAATTTATTGACATTACTGTGGCTGACATTCCTAGTGGATATGGGCTTATTCTCAACAAATATTGGTCTGCCAGGTTAAAAGGTTATTTTGCTTCAGATTGGTCTCATTTATTGTTGCCTCTCACGGGTACCCCAAATAAGATTAATATTTTGAGAGAGCCTTACATGAAGCATACTGTCACTAAACTAGGAGAACGAAATGAATCTGCTGATTCTATCCTGGGAAATTATCTGATTGAGCTTAAGATAAGACATCTTACAGAAAGAAAATCCAGTTCTAAGATTAACTATCAGCCTGAGCTCCTTCAACTTCCTCAGGATGATGAAGATGAAATTAGGATTGTAGACATGTGTTCAATTTCAAAAATAGTAGAGCTAGACCATGGTTAGATGTCTCATGTCTATAATCCAGCCCACCCTCTAACTCCCTAAGATTAAAGGTATTCAGGAGTGGGCAAAAAAAATTCTTTTCTTTTGCTTTGTACATAAATAAATTGATTTGTTTTCTTTAATGCTTGATGTTATTTGTTTATTGATTTGAGGTTGTTTTATTTTGATTTACTTCTTTGATATTGTTTTCTTTTAAGTTTAATGCTCGGGTGCTATTTCTTTGGTTTTTGAATAAAGAGGCAAACATTGGTTGCAATGGAAACATCAGGGTTCTTGATTAACTGAAATCTTGAGCAAAAGACTGTGTTTTGAAACATAGAATGTCTTCTAGTAGCAGTGTCCATAACAGGCCATGCATTCATTGAAGTCTTACTTAACCATAAATAACTCAGAAGTAAAAAGGTCTGGAATACTATTTCTAGGCTCCATCCATTTAACATCTTAAATATCCAAAGGGGTGACAGCGGAATACCTACGGAAAGGAGGCAAGGTAAACAGTATCTCATATATAAATGATCCCATGCCATAATTTCAGAAAAGCTAAAAGCTATCAAGAGTCAAAACTCCTAAAATAAATAAAATCAGAGCAAAGTATCAAAAGCATAAGTACTAAATTATCGAAAGATCCTCTCCGACCGTGAGTTGAAACATGAAATACACCGCTCACACAAAATCACACTATGGGATAGAGGATCCTAAATTAAAATTCAGTAAGAAAGGAAAATGGAGGAATCACAAGAACTAAAGTTCAAATGGCACCAAAGTGCAATTGGCATGGGAATGGGGAACAAAAGGATAATGTTGTTTGCTATCTGTTACAATCCTATGGTGTCCAAGCCTGAAACTACCTAAGGACGGGTAAAATGAACCTCATTTATTAGGCCTCAAAAGAGTTATTCAGACTTGCAATATTTCTGTTGTTACCATTTCCCAAAGAATGGACTACTTCTCAATGGTTTAAATGCTTAAGTTGGCCAGCCTAGGGATACAAACATCTAGAAGATTTCATCTTTTATTCAGATGGTCTTGCATTGGGAAGGAGTTAATTCAGAGATCTAGGGTTCACCAGTTAGTCACCAATTGTTCCAGCTGAGACAATTTCCCAAAATTCCAAAAAATTTAGGACCCTCCTTTGCTTTGGATTAGTTGATTTTCTTCTTTGTTTTCCTATGTTTGGATTGATCTACCACTTGCTTTAATGCTTGAAAAGATCCAATGTCTGATCAAACTTCATTGCTCTCATTAAATGCATTTATAGCATGTTTGAATCGGAAGGACTTGTCATTTATTTCTTCTCCATTGCGGATAGACTTTCGGTTTTAACTTCGACTTTTCTCTCGCTTCAATTGATTTTCATCAGCTACTTTTGTGTTTGGCATCGAAACTTTTATCTTTCCTTTCTCCACCATTGCGGAAGGAAAACTGCTTCCTCTTTCAATCAGTGCTTTGATGTTTCGGGTCCGTTTGTCTTTTCCATCGATTCCCTAAGTCGCAAGCTTTCGCCCTTGCGGCTGCAGGGAGCCTTCTCCTTCCGGCGTTGTGAACGACAAATCGCAATCTCTCCTGATTATGGCTTGAATTTTTGCTCCCACTTTTATTGTTTACATCGAACCCATAAGTCTTCAGCTGCTGCCGTTGCGGCTGTCAGAATTTTTTCTCCTTTCGGCCGTTTGAGTCATTTTAAGCCCGCCATTGCAGAAAGTCAGACATGTTTGTTAGCTCCACTGTTGTGGCTACCGAATGCTTTTCCTTGCCAATATCTTAAACTTTTTGCTTCCAACTTAAGTCCCGAAGTTGCGGATGATGGTGTGCTTTACGGTTCCACCGTTGCGGATGAAAGAAATGCTAGCCCTTCCGATGTATATGCGTGTTGCTTCCGACTTAACTTTACTCGTTGCGAATGGCTTGGCACTTCGATCATCCGCCGTTGCAGAAGGTCATTTGCTTTCAACCTCCGATTCAAAATATTTTCATCGTCCAATATCTTGCTCGTCCGTTGTGATTGACTATATATACGGTGTCGAGGGGTTATGTTTTTTATTGTTATTTTTTACTGTAGAGCATTGTCATTGTCGCGCTGTCATTTTCTCGAGCTGGAAAAGGACCCCGTTGTTGGTGTACCTACATCCAGGTGGAAACTATGGAAGCCTGACCGTCGTCGACCTGTCATACTCACCATATTTCTAGGTAGGCTCCTCGTCGCTTTTTTCCCATTTCGTTGGAACTGTTGGTTGCTTTCTACGGTGGTTTGTGTCCCGAGCCATTTTCCTTGTCTCATTAGATTATATACCTATATAGGTGAATATTTTATCCTAATTGGCCATGGGAGGGTGGTTTAACCTTCATAGTAGCTTTGTTTTCCACCACTGTTTATTTTGCAACCCTGGACATAGGGATTGAGGGGTTTTGGCGCAGACGGCCATTACGCTGTCTGCGCCAAACTGCCCTGCGTGTTGATGATGGGTAGAAGTAGGTTTTCACCACTTTTCTCTATGAGGTTTGGGCTGTTTTCCCTTTTTAGTGCTTCCCGTATCTTTAAGCCACAGCCATTTTAGTTTCGAGGTCTAGCGCAACCAAATTCGTGCTCAGTTTCCAACCCGAGCGAGGGAAGAGGGTGTACCGCGACGCAAAATTATTTATCATAGTTTTGCACAGGGGGTTTTTCTTTGATCAAATGCACCTTAGAAACTCATGTAGTGGTTTTGTTTTCCCTTGCGGTGATTTGATAATGGCACCCGCAGAGAGCGGGAGTTTTCTTCGCTCTAATGTAAATGTTTTGCCGACCGATTGTATTCTTAGAAATGTTTGGTATTGGTGAACAGTGGTAGCTTGCATAATATTACTGCATATAACTATGTTTCATCATGCTAGACATAAACTAAGTCACTGACCACTACACATCAGGTTTTAATAGTTCTCCTAGTTAGGCCATTTCAGGCTATACATGCATATATTTGCTTCATTGATTGATTGCTACTATGCTAAATAGAGAAGATATGGCACACTACACATTAATGTATACAAGTTTTTCACTTAGTCGTAAGGGCTTAATGTTACAATTTTATGGTAGGAAGAGCTCACCATGTCAAAGAGACAAAAGAAGAAGGCCCCTATGGTCGAGGAAGAGCCAGACGTAGAAGTTGTCACTAAAACTGAATACATTTATGAAGACACTAAGTGCATTTCTGGTATCAAACCTGAATACCAGTGGGGGGAAGTATATAGATTGATCACCCACAGAGAGGTTCCTGACATGGGCTTAGAAGAAGATTCCATATATTCCAACATAGAAATATCTTCACTGATGAAGATCGCCACCAGACCGGATTTGTTCCTGTGCTCTGAGGTAATCAGATGGATTCTACCCCGAGAAGATGTCACAACAATGATTCTAGAAAATGTTGAAAGACAGGGCTATGCGGCATACAACCCTAGATATGTAGCTCTATCTTACCACTTGCCAGAAGCCCAAGTCTTTTTATCTGATGATTGGCTAAACAACATTAGAATGGATCTGGTGGAGACATTTAAAAAGATGATGTTGTAAGGAAAACATTACGGATAAAGACCAACAAGTGATTACGATACAACTAGCTTAAGGGTTCCCTACAGGTTCATAGCTTTAATGCTGAATTGGATTTTTGGAAGAGCACATGGTAGATTCTTCAAGCTGGAATGGATACCTATCATCTTTCATGTTGCAACCCATGGGACAATTTTCAACTGGGCCAACCTTGTCTCGAATAGTCTTTCTTCTTGCTTGGCCTCATCCTTGGGACAAGAGTCCCAAAAGAGACCAGAATTCTATATGAGCTCCATACTGATAGACTGTATATTATGCAACCATCCTTTCCCTGGTCTCAGGTGCATCTGGGATAGGGAAAGAATGCTTGTCTATGCTGCTTATAAACCATTATGGGCACATAAATATCACAGCCATTAAAGAGAATTCTATGAACACTTCCTTATGCCTCTATACACACTCATTTCCCTGAAGGAGTGTGATTGTATGTCGGAGGAGGCCCTGCAATTAATAGAGGAGTATGCAAACTACTATTTGACTGAAAATGGCCTGTACTTCAGGATGTTTGGAGGTTCAAGAGCACCTTCTCTACTGCCCAAATATGCAACTGATTACATTATCCATAAGGAGGCAATCAGACAAGTGTTCCTGGATGGAATAGGCAGCTTTCTGTTTGAACACAAGAAGACCGCCTATCCTCCTTTTCCCTTCATGTTAGGAAGCGATAAGTTTACCAGAGTGAAAAAGGATGATGAATTTGTAGAAGAACTGGAAAAGTTCCATTTTGGAGAGATTCCTTTCTGTAGAAATGATACTCACGGTAAAGTGGCTGAACACTGTGAAGAGCACAACGTGCATTTTGAGTATGCCAACCATTGGGATCTAGAGGAGTCCATCTTCCAAAATGCGGTAAACATTATAGCCTTAAGAAGAAGTTTTAAGAAGAAGATTACCGCAAAAGGTGGGAAGGGAGATGAACAAGCCAAGGCTGATGAAGAGGCCAGAAAGAGAAATGAGGAAGCTCAGAGATTGGCATAAGAGGCTGCAGGGTGGCTGCACATAGAAGAAGAAGAAAAGAAGAAATCTACATAGGAAGCAGCTGAGAAAGAGGAAGAAGCAGCTAAGAAAGAAGAAGAAGAAAAGAAAAGGAAGTTGGAGGAGGAGCTTCAAAAGCAAGAAGATGAAAGGCTAAAGTTGACACAGACAGAGTAGTCAGCTTCTAAAATAGCTGCAGGGTAGACCCAGGACGTGGAGAACCCCAAGTTTCAAGACCCAAAATACATGTTGCCAGCACACCCATGGTCCCCACCTTGAAGCTGGTCCCCTTTGTGCAGAAAAAGGGAGAAGAAATCCCTGATTTTAACACTGTGTTTTATGACAAGGATACATAGAGGATAATAAAGAGAACAGAAAAGAGGGTTGAAATAGGAGATATGCCTGGTAAAATGATCACGGATACGGCTGTTATGTTGGGAACATACCAAGATCCAAGATTCACCCTGAGAGTTGGGGCTGCACTAATCAACACCTTAGAAGATAACATGGATAAGGTGATGACTGACTTGAAGCAGTCCAAGAAATCCTCCGCTCAGTTGAAAGACACCTTGGGGAAAGAGAGGGAGGAAGGAAATAGGCTGAAGCAGAAATATGAGGACATGCAGAAAGAAATAAAGGATTCTAAGGATGAATTGCAGGCCCTCCACGAAGAGAGACAGGCTAGGGAGACTACCCAAGCATGCTTGGAGAAGGTATAGAACAGATATCAAGAGCTGAAGACAGAGAAAGATCGGCTCCTGGGAAAGCTAGAAGAACTAGAGGAGCAGCAAAAGATCATCTTACAAGCTAGTGAGCTGCACTCCCAAGAACAGAGAGAGAAACATAAAGAACAGATTGCTTCTCTAATAGCTTCCTTGGAGTAAGCAAGGGAACAACAGGTCAACCTCCATCCATTCAAAGAGCATGTCCTGGCCCAAAAAGCAAATATGCTGCAGCTACAAAATGTTGTTGAAGAGGAGAGATGTAGAGTGTTGCAGATTTATGGCCAATTGGAAGAAATCTTGGAAACTGCCTCTTACTTTGTGGATAGATCTCAGGACGTACTCGAGATCCTGACTGCAAGAATGTCGAGGCTGTAAAACAACGAAGAAACTCTAGCAGAGCTGCCATCAAAAGATAAACAATCCCTCAAGTGGGATTATAACTTAATAGAATTTGCTATTAAAACCGCAGAGGATTTCAAGAAAGTAGTCAAGAAGACAAAGGGAGCCTGCATGGAATTTTTCAGAAGAGTCCTTATCTCATACAATTGGTAGCAAGTAGAGGCCGAGCAGAGGCTGGATGATTTCCCAGACCATAATTCATTTCTAGAGATGTTGTAAAAAATACATCAGGATGAAGAGGAAAAAATGCAACACATTAAGGCATTTGATGACCAGACTCTGAGAAACGAAGTAGTCCATTCAGCTGTTAGCGTGCATCTTTTTGAAGACCAGCTTCAGTTGAGCACAGCCAGAGTTGAGACTATAAAGAACCAGGCTGAAAATTTTGAAATCAACATTCAGTTTTTGGAACCATGCGCATTTAAGGGCATCGCCTCTGAAGCTTCAGCTTGGAAGAAGTTTCTAGATGCCTAAGGGGGACCCTCCTCATGAAGGATTGGTCATTTTGTAATGTGGAACACTTTGTAAAATATTTGAGAAAAGTCAAGCATTGGGAAACGAAGAGTTGGGAATCCAAAAGGCTACTTTGGGCAGCCCAACCGTCTCACCTTTTTGTATAAATGTAATAGATTAAGAGGGAAAAGGGACTTTTCCTAGTTAGACAAGAAAAGATATATTGTAAGAAGAACTATTTCTCTTTGCAATAAAGAAGTATTGTTTTCCTGTTGGAGGAAGATTGGTGGCATTTTAAAATGTTATGCTATGGATGGCTGAAAGATGAACTATTTTTTTTTTCCATCTTCTTGTCCATTAACCATGAGATCGTTCTAACTTTCAGAACCTATGTTCTTGTTTAAATAATTTCTGGTTTATTTTGTGGAATTATCACCATGAGTAATGTATGCTGTTCATAAAACAATTGGCTATCTAGTTGTTGAAATATCTTTAATCGTTCATGCATTATGGAAAGAAATATTAGCTAACTGTAGTTTCTCTTTATGTTGCATGCACACTTTACATTACTCACAAATAAAGTATAGACTAGCTCCCCAGGGATAGATAGATAGATAGATAGTTAGTTTGTTTCATTACTGCATATGAGAGGTAAGAACCTGCGCATCACATTGTGACCGCAAGTTGCATCTTATCACCCTACATGGTTAAGTAGGCATATGCATATCATACTTTAGTCAAAAAACACAAAATGTACACGGTGGACCGGACCGCAACTGGTAAAACCTTTGTTTTGTTACATTGACCTACGGTAGCTGGATCGTAAACCAAACAGAGTCCCCATACCAAACAGTCATGGGCTAGTTGGGAACGTTGACTGGGGAGAATCCCTTTCTGTTGTTGCCTGCGAATTTCCAGGCCTCAACACCTACATTATCCGAGTCTACCCTATCCTCACCTATCATACCATAGTCATAGCCTAACATAACTTACGCTAGCTTAGCCTAGATTATGCTACCATATCTATCATTATCCTATCCTATCCGAGCCAAACTTACATTAGACTAAGTTATCATAACCTACATTTTCCTAGCCTAGCCTGACCTAACTTGGCATGGTCTCGCCTAGCTGACACTAGACTAACCTAACTTAGACTATCATATACTACACTAGCTTATCCCAAGCTATCCTACATTGGCCTAGACTTTCCTACCTTAACCTATCCAAGACTGCATTAGCCTACCTTACCTTAGCCTTTCCTAACCTAGCCTACATTGTCCTAACCTAGCCTACCTTTCAATGTCCTAGCTTATCCTACACTAGATTCATCCACCTTGGCTACACTAGCCTAACCTACCATATTTTACCCTACTTTAACCTAGCTTGGCTTAACCTCACCTAGCCTAGCCTATCCTTTCATATCCTATCCCACCCTAGCTTAACCTAGCCTACATTAAGTTAGACTAACATGGCCTAACCTAGCCTATCTTACACTAATATATCCTACCCTCACCTAACCTACCATGATCTAGCCTAATCTAACCTATCCTACACTAGCGTGTCCTATTCTACAATACACAAGCCTAACCTATATTATCCTACACTAACTTCATCTACTTAGGCTATACTTTACCCTAGCCTATCCTATCCCATGCTATCATATTCTACATTAGCCTAATCTACCCTAGCCTACATTGTCCTACATTTTCCTATCCCACCCAACCCTACCTTACACTAACCTAGCCTAGCCTACATTATCCTGGTCTACCCTAAATTACCCTATCCTCATTTAGCCTACCATAGTCGTAGCCTAACTTACCCTACCCTACCCTAGCCTAGTTTAAGCTATTGTAGCTTACATTATCCTAGCCTAACCTACCCTATCCTACAATAGCCTAATCTACATAGCCTACATTATCCTAACCTATCCTATCATATCATATCCTACCCTACCCTAGCCTGACTTATCCTACCTGGCCTAACCTACCCTACATTAACATATCATAACCTATCCTATCCTACATTAACATATCCTAGCTTTACATCTTACCTTGGCTTACCCTACCTTAGCCCAACATATCCTACACTAACCTAACCTATATTGGTATAACTTACCTTGCACTAACCTAGCCCAACTTAACCTACACTATCCTATCCTACTTTTCACTAGCCTAGCCTATATTATTCTACACTAACGTACCCTAACCTAGCCTATCTTATCCTACACTAGTCTAGCCTAACCTAACCTACATTAGACTAAGCTACCCTAACCTACATTATCTTAGCCTAGCCTAGCATGACCTACCTTACCTTACTCTATCCTAACCTAGCTTACATTAGACTAGCCAACCTAGTATACACTAGCCTAATCTACCTAGTTTAACCTACCCTAACCTATCCTATGTTGGCCTACGTTGCCTTATTCTAAAATATCTTACCCTACTCTACACTAGCTTAGTATAACTTAGCCTACCATAACTTAACATATCCTAACCTAGCCTACATTAGCTTATCCATTCCTAGCCTAATCGAGCCTAACCTACACTACCCCTACTCCTTTATACCCTAGAGTAGCTACCCTTTCCTACACTTTCCTACCACTACCCTAATTTACCACTAGGATATGCTAACCTACCATACTATACCCTAACATAGACTACTAAACATAATCTGCGCTTCTCTCTTACTAACCACCCTACCCCATCTTACCTTATACAATACCTTTACCCTTAAATACCATACACTTGGCCTAAAATACATTTTCCAACCCTTAATTACAATACTTTACACTATCCTATCCTCCACTAATCTAACATATACTAACCTATCCTATCTTAGCCAACCCTATTCTACCTTAAATTACCTAGTGTAGTTTACACTAGCGAGACTTAGGCTACACTAGCCAACCATTAATTATAATAATTTACACTAACCTATCCTATCTTATCCAACCCTATCCTACCTTAAATTACCTAGTATAGTTTACCATGATTTAACCAAAATTAGGCTAACATGCCTATGCTTATGTACCCTACCCTACCACTAGCTTAACCTTAAAACTAAACACCTAAGCCTCAATCTTAAATTACCTAGCATAATCTATCATGGTATAATGTATCACAAACTAACTTACCTTGCCTTAGTTTTTCTACCCTAATTTACCACCAACTTAACATGGAATCTAAATCCCTAAACCTCAATCCTAAGTAGCAATAAAAAAATATTTACCCAAATAGTAAGGATAATGAAACCCCTTTTCTAGGACTAAAAAGAGAATCACATATCCATTAAGTAATTTGAAATACAATTTTAACACTAAGATATATACCTTTATTTGAAAAAACATAACTATAAATATAACACACAAAATGACATACACATACACCATAAAGCTATATGCATATAATACCTATATACATCCAACACAAACATAAGCAAAAACAAAAAAATATATATAACAACTACATAAAAGAGAGGTAAACCCCAAATTTAAAACAAGGTAAATTCACATATAAAATAATTAACATATATGACATAATGAATCTATAAAAGAAATTAACATCATCCAATTTTGACTAAGCAAAAATATGTACACATATCCAAATAGTAAAAAGTTCAAATTACACTTATGTAAAAATATGTATGTTATTGTGTAATGTCACATTACTAGAAAAAAAACAACAAATTAAAAAAGAAGAAAAAATGTATAAAGAAAGAGAATTACATATCCATTATGTAATTTGAAATACAATTTTAACACCATGATATATAACTTTATTTGAAAAACATAACTATAAATATAACACACAAAATGACATATATATACACCATAAAACTAAATACATATAACACCTATAAGCATCCACACAAACACAAACACAAACAAAAAATATATAACTACATAAAAGAGGATAAACCCCAAATTTAAAACAAGATAAACTCACATATAATGGGCCAAGGTCGGGGAGCGTCGGGGAGCGTCGGGGAGCGTCGAGGAGCAGTTCTCTGGTTTGTATGAACACATGGGGGAAATGTTGATCGACTTAGCCCGGACATGGTTTACAGCATCTATCTGGTGAACGTGTCTTTTGGTGTAGAATACTTTGGGTGATGCCCGGGAGTAGGGTGATGGTTGCTGTAGTGTTGTCTGATTTTGTCTGGTTATGCAGCTGCGGTTTTTTGGAGTATGGTGAAGATCGGATGTAATAGCTGGATATTCTACATTTTGGTACTGCGGCCCTTGGGATTACTTTGATTTTTGCTAACAGGGGACTTGAAGAAGTGGATACTGGACTTTTCCTGTGTGGGGATTTATCTCTGGCTAGTAACTGGTGGTATTTTGATATCTGGTCGGGAATTTCTGGGTAGTGGGGTTCTTTGCACTTTGGTTATTGGATTTCCTGTTATTGTGGTGACATATCTCTGGCACAATACTGGTGATTATTGGATTTCCGGTTGCGTTTTATATTCTAGTTTGGATATATGCCTTTAATGTATGCCGATCCTGGTACTACGTATCGCTGATCTGTGCATGCACCTGGTGCTCCTCTGAGTGGTTGTTATCAGTCTGGGTATGAGACAGGGGTTCCTCTGATTGGGCGGTGGTTTTCTTACCTCGCTGGTTTCTGTGATTATCCCTAGTTTTGCCATTTGAATTTGGCATTTACTCTTTGGTCCTTTTGTTGGTGTATAACCATTTATTGTCTGGATGGGAGCAGATCTGACTTTGATGATCTTTATGAGCATATGTATACTTTAATTCTTGAAGTGCTATCAATTTATGACATATTTATTGATGGCTGGTGGGGGGTCATATTGATCGGTCTCTTTGTTTAGGTGGCAGCATCGACTTATGGAAAACTGGGGTCATGTTATTATCCTTTAATGTGGTGGTTGGATTTTCTTGGGATAACACTATATTATAAATGATGGGGACAGGTGGTGCCTTTTCGGGCCTATTGGATCCTGCTGATGAGATATTATGGAAGGACGCCGGACTTTTCATCCCAGACGAGGAACTCCGCAGTAAATTCGGTGTTGGGGGTATTAATGTTTCTGGGGCTTCGACCCATGGTTGTGATCAGATTCGAGATTATGATATTACTGATTCACATGCGTCTTTGGTGCCTCATTCTGAGAGGGAGATATTGGCTAGTGTCGATGAATGTCTATCTGCCGAACTGGTATGCCCCCGTGGTGATATCCTTTCTTGTACTCGTAAGCATCTGGATCTGAAGAAGCAGACTGGTTTTCGGGACGTTGTAAAACCGTGGAAGCCGCGGAAGAGGAGCCCACAGATGGTTCTGGGGGACGATATTGGTCTGGACGCAGTGACCAGGATGTCATTGGCGGCGTTAGTAGGAAAATTCAGTTACTGGTCGTGCTCTAGCAATGATATTGAGTCCTTCGTTAAGGAACAATGGTTTCCTGTGCTCACATATATGCCGGAGGTGTATATATTATCCCGGGGTTGGTATTGTTTCCTGTTTAAGAGCTTAGAGGATACGGAGGCCATATTATCTAAGATCTGGATCCGTGGAAAAGGTATCTTGATGCTTAAACGCTGGTGTCACCTATTCAATCCGGTGAAAGAGATTATACATATTCGACATCTCTGGGTTCATATTCTGGACTGCCCACTATTCTTGTGGAATATGGACGCCTTTACTGCTATCGGCAATCATCTGGGTCGATTTATCCATGTGGAGCAGTCTTTATTGGAGGGGTTGGACCGTCGCATTGGCAAGATATATGTGGAGATTGATATTACTCGGGGCCTGGTGGCGGATATCGATATTGTTTGGCGTGGGGAGCATTTTGTTATCGAGCTGGATTACTGGGGACTTCCATTTCGGTGTACGACATGCAACAAGGTGGGGCACCTAAGATCGCAGTGCACTGGACAGCCGATATTTCAGAATACATGCCCGGGTCTATGTTCTTCTTTGACTATTGATGCGGAGGAGGAAAGACATCTGTCGGAGGTGCCGGAATTGGCAATGGACCTCACCAATCTCTCTCTCGCGGACATTACCTTAATTGGTAAGTTAAAATTGATATCCCCATCACTTGTCATGTCTTTAACACTGGAGGAGTTCCATAGATTGAAGTCTACTGTTCTTAATGAAAGGCATGTTTTACGGGAATGTTTATACCGGGAAGGACTTTCTTCTTTTCCTTTGGAATCTGGGGGGTTGGGGGGGACATCCACTTTGGTTCCTCACACTAATCATTCTGTGGGTACGTTGCCTGTCACGGGGGTCTCCACGGATACATGTCCTCAGACTGATCCTGATGA
Organism: Pseudotsuga menziesii; assembly: GCA_001517045.1. NCBI lineage: Eukaryota > Viridiplantae > Streptophyta > Pinopsida > Pinales > Pinaceae > Pseudotsuga > Pseudotsuga menziesii. Next base: position 34,870 of record LPNX010997861.1, on the reverse strand, counting down.
TTCTAGTTCCCCAGTGGGGCGAGGGGAGTCTAGTGAGGATTTATTAGTATCTCAGATGGGTTTTTTGGGGGAATTTGCCCAACCTTATGAATCTGAGTCTTTATCAGAGTTGGTATCATCCTCTGGCGATATCAACCTGCCTTCTAAGCTTCCTATTTATATGGGGGGACATACCTTGACTGACAAACCTTGTTCGGGAGATATGACCTCTTCGGGGACTTTTTATAAGCCTATGTGTGAGCCTATAGGCAGTATCCGTGGGGGATTGGAACCGGAATTCTCGCCCCTGAAGACTAGGAGCGCATGAAAACTTAAGGGGGTATTGGAGTCTTCTAAGGTGCCTGCTTCGACTACCATTGTTCCTCGGGCCCTTAGAGAGCAGAAGGCCCTTGCACGGGGTTTAAAATGATTATACTCTCTTTGAATATCAGAGGGGTGGGGGGTGCCCCTAAACTATTAGCCCTCTGTAGAGTTTGTGAGACGGTTCATCCAGATATCATTTTGTTACAGGAAACTATGGTATCTGCTGATAAAGCTATTGGCATTTTTTCAAAGGTATTGGGGGATTGGTACATGACAGCTGTGGATGCTGTGGGGCTTTCGGGGGGATTACTTTCTGCATGGAATCCTAAGTTGGCACTTTTTCAGGTATTCAATTCATATGCTGGTATTTTAATGAATGGGCGCCTCTTCAATACTGATCAGGAGATCAACATTCTGAATTGCTATGGTCCATATCAGAATAGGATTCCATTTTGGAATCACATTCGTGATTGTGGTTTATTAGGTAAGCCGGGGTTGATTATCGGTGGTGATCTGAATTTTACCCTATCTGCTCTTGAGACATGGGGTAATACTCGCCTGGATCAGGATGCAGACTTTTTCTTTGATATGATTCGGGATGCTGGTATGTTGGATGTGGAACCTTCTGTACTCCGGCCCACTTGGCAGAATGGCAGATTGGGTAATGCGGGAATTGGCAAGAGATTGGACAGATTCATTGTGGATGGTGATCTATTGGATCAGGCACATTCTTACCGTTCCTGGGTTGTCCCGGTCAAGATATCTGATCATTTCCCTATTGTTTTACAGTGGGAACTGGAGGGGGAACGCATCTTGTATCCTTTTAAATTCAATAAGGCTTGGCTGTCTATGGGGGAATTTGATATTTTTGTACGTCATAAGTGGTGCTCTCTGGAGGTGGATGTGGACCTCTCTCCTATGCGATCTTTTGGCCTCAAACTTAGACTTCTTAAGGCTGAGGTGAAGTCTTGGGAACGGTTACAACGGAAACGTGACTCGGAGGAGTTGGATGCTATTGAGACTAATATTGCTCACATATTGATCGACTATCCTACGGGTATTGATGATGAGATGGTTCATGCACATCTGAAACATCTTACACAACAGCAGTCCTTTATATTGAAGAGGCGAGAGGAATCGGCTCATCAGAAGAGTAGAATTCAATGGATCGAGAGTGGTGATAGCAATACTAGATATTACCACCAATTTGCAAATTCCCGGAGACTCCACAATCATATCTGGGACATTCAGGGGGTTGATGGAACTATCCTATTTAAACAAGGTGATCTGGAGGATGAGGTCGTTTCATATTTCAAATCGGTTTACTGTAGACAGGAAAACGTGCCTATTGGTTCACAGATGGAACTAATCATGAAGTATGCCAGGATGTTTGGTGAACTGGAAGGGGAGAGACTCTATTTACCTGTATCATTAGATGAGATCCATTCCACACTGAAGGCTTTTGAACACTCTAAAAGTCCTGGGCCCGATGGATGGACTGTTGAATTTTTCCTACACTTCTTTGATTTGTTGGGTCCTGAGATACTTGCTATGGTGGAGGATTGTAGGCTGAGTGGTAATTTTTGTGGATCATTAAACTCCACTTTTATCGCCTTGATCCCAAAATCTGATAAGCCAACTGCATTTGCGGGTTTTCGGCCGATCTCACTGTACAATTTGATATATAAGATTATTACAAAAATTATTGCCTCCCGATTGAAGAAGGGTTTGTCTAGGGGTATATCAGAGGAACAGTTTGGATTTCTGGAAGGCCGTCAGATTACTAATGCCATCGCCATTGCTCAGGAAACTATTCACAGTATTAAGGCAAAACACAAGAAAGCATTGGTATTGAAGCTCGATCTTATTAAGGCATATGATCGGGTGGATTGGGGCTTTATCCGACTGGTTCTGCTGCAGATTGGTATTCCGTTGCACTCGACAAATTGGATCATGGGTTGTATTAGCTCTGCAAACTTTTCTATTCTGGTCAATGGTCAACCCACTCCTTTTTTCTCGGCATCCAGGGGTTTGCGTCAGGGATGCCCATTGTCACCTTTACTTTTTCTCCTTATTGCGGAGGGATTAAGTAGGATGATGAAGGAACTATCTGAGCATGGAGACATCAAGGGTATTGAGGTGGCATCTCATATTTATATTACCCATATTTTATTTGTAGATTATATCTTATTGTTTGGAGGGGGCTCGGTGGGGGAATGGCGGAAAATTAAAATTGCTCTGGATGTATTTTGCGATGGCACGGGCATGCGCATCAGTCCTGATAAGTCTCAGTTTTACCATTCTTATTGGACACCGGCTGATATGGAGGTAATTCACCAGCTATATTCATTTGATATACTTCCACTTGATTGAGGTTTCCGATATTTGGGATATTTCCTGAAGCCCAACGACTACTTGATCAGTGACTGGATATGGCTGTTAAAACGTATTGAGTCCTGCATTGGCAGGTGGGGGAACCGCTTTTTATCTATTGGAGGGAGACTTATCTTGATTAAATATGTACTGGAAAGTTTACATGTTTATTGGTTCTCTCTTGCATGGATTCCGAGGGCCATACTAAAGATGATTCAGAGCAGGATGACTAGATTCTTATGGTCTGGTTGTAAAGATAAGCCTTCTATTTGTCTGGCTAGATGGGGTTTACTAACGAAGCCAAAAGGATGGGGTGGATGGGGCTTAAAGGACCTTGGGGAATTTGGCAGAGCTCTACATGCAAAGAACTTGTGGCGGGTTCTATTTATTCCATGTTTGTGGCAGCAGGTGATATTGGCAAAATACATAGGTGGGTGGCCGACCTCGGAGTGGATCAGATTGTCAGTATATGGTATGAAGAACATATCTAATATTTGGCAGGCACTAATGAATGCATTGCCCATTCTCAAACAGTGGCTGGTGTGGCAGCCGGGAGATGGTTGGAGCATACGGGTTGATAGAGACCCCATTATGGGCCTGGATGGTTCTTATAGACTATCAGAACCTTTGTTGAACCATCTTCTTGAACACAGGATTTTTTATTTGGCACAAGCGGCCTCAATTGTGGACGAATCTTTGTTCACTAAATGGATTGAGGCACAGGAGATTCAGCTTGAAGGACCATTGGCATTGGAATGGATTGAATATACATACAAGCTTCGTAATTCTGGGTGCCGTTTACAACCTGTCAGAGATACCCTCCACTGGAGTAGGAATATGAAATCCGGCACTATTACTGCAGCTTTGGCTTATCAATCTTCTGTTTCATCCGATACCTCAGATCGTATTCCTATTTGGTTCAAGGAGGTTTGGCATTGGAAGATTCCTTTAAAGAAGGTGCTATTTACCTGGTTGATGTTGGCCGGTCGTATTCATACATGGAAATTGTTACAGAGGAAAGGTTTCGCGGGTCCTGGCATATGTTCTTTTTGTAATAATGCGGAGGAGGACATTACTCATTTGATGATTAGATGCCCATTTACTGTTCGGGTGTGGGAACTTATTGGCATGTATTTTGGTTATGATTATAGCTGGCATGGAGAACATATCTTACAGGCCTTTGAAAACTGGTTTTCGGGTGGCCGGGAGCTGAGAACTATACCATTTTATGTATGCAGTTTTATTTGGCTGGCACGGAACTCATATATATTTCGGCATATTATTACTACTCCTCTACAGATTGTCAACAAGGTTCAGATTGTTTGGAAGGAGAGGCCTATAAACTATCGGCAGCGACAGTCTCGTATTATACTGCAACCTGTATTTACCAATGATATGGCGATTGGCTTTTTTGATGGTGCCTCGCAGGGGGGTGGCACTAGGTGTGGAGTAGGGGCAATTCTCATTGCACCTCGATTGGGCAGATTCAATATCAAATGGAATTGTGGATCTGGCACAAATACGCGGGCAGAGTTACTGGCTTTATGGAGTATACTACACTTGGCTCGGACTTTGGGTATTGATACTATTCAACTTGCAGGTGACTTCCGGATCATCGTGGAATGGTTTCAGAATAATATACATTTGGAAGTCATCCATCTGTTCAATTGGATGGATCGTATTCTTCAGCCGAGGAGACTATTCCAGGAGATACACATTCAGCATATTTACAGGGAGGTCAATAGTGATGCTGATAGATTGTCGAAGCTGGCTATACAGGGGCCGATTGGTCATTTTTTGGTGGCCCGGGGGGATGGGATGGACCCATCTACATTTTCTTTTTTTGGCTCGTATTAGTATAGTAGATTATCTGTATGGATGCATAAGATTGATACATCTTATGATCCATTGTGGGCTAATTTATCTGGGGTGAATTATGTAAAGGACTATTACATAATACACTTGGACAGATACTTGTGGGGTCATATTTTGAACAATAGGGGATTTAGTATATGGGTGACAGTAGTAATTGATGGGATGATATAGATAATTCTGTAATGTGACAGAGGGAGACAAGTAAACTTTTTGTAAATATCCTGTTAATACCTTTTTATATTATATATAAGATATTTTTCTATGAAAAAAAAAAATAATTAACACATTAGAGAGAATTTGAGGTCAAAAATGGGCCTCAAAAGGACCAAAATGTACTATAAAAATCAACCAATTACATTCTAGTAGATGACATCATCCCCCATGGTTGAGGTGGCATTACATGAGTTAATAATGTTTATTTGTCACATTTTCTATGGTGGTTGAAAACCCATAGTTAACCAAGGTAGTGGTACAAGTACTTTTAAGTCATAAAGTGAAGTACTCACAATAAAAGTCATTTCACACTTTCTCATAAAATAATATTATTGTTATTTTCAAGTAAAATACTCACAATTCACTTTATCATAAAATAATATTATTGTCATTTTCAAGTAAAGTACTCATAATTCATAAAAATGTCTTTTCACATTTTTTTATAAAATAATATATTGTCATTTTCATGTTTTTTAATTTTAAATTATATATTCACTCAATTGTATTTAATATCATAATGTCAAACTAATATATATTAAATCTTGTACTTTTAAAATAAATTAAATTCATGAATGATATTTATATGAAAAAAATATGTTAGTTATGCATATAAATTAAATTCATTTTTGTTTAATTTTATTTACAAGTTCAATACAAATAAATGCTAAAGGACAATAATTTTTGGGGAATTTACAATGAATCTTAGTCACATCATTGTAGAGTTATTTTATTAATTTTATATATTGTCAATTTAGGAAAGTAACTCAACTATGGTTATTTATATTGTGCATAAAAAGTAGTGTAGGAGATGAGTTGTCATATATACCTACCCCATAAAACCCCTAACTCATAATATTTTAATATATCTTATATTTTTGTAGTACATCTCTTAGGAGGCCCATTTTTGACCTCAAATTATCTCTAATGAATATGACATAATGAATCTATAAAAAAAAATTAACATCATCCAATTTTGACTAAGAAAAAATAGGTACACATATCGAAATGGTAGAAAGTTCAAATTACATTTATGTACAAGAATGTATGTTATTGTGTAATGTCAAATTAAAAAAGATAAAAATATATATAAATAAAAAAAACATCAAATTAAAAAAAATGCATAAATTAAAAAAAAAAATATATATATATAAATTAAAAAAGAAGAGAAAAAGTGTATACTGGTTTAAGTGAGTTTAATTAAAAAATAACAAAAAAGAATACACACTACACTCCTTGAAAGTCTGCGAGCCCAACCCCGTCACCATCACTGAAGATTTAGTCTCTTCCTAATTAAATAATTAATTTTATTGCAACAATTAAATTAAATATAAAATTAAATAAAATACAATACTCTTGTGTAATCAATTGAGAATTATAATAAAGATATTGGAAAATCAATAACAAAATATCAATATAAATACATCTATTTCAATGTTAAGCACTATAAAATTATTGAAAATTAATTCTTATGATTAAAAGCCTGCAAAACTACAAACAAACAAATAAAAAAACTGAGATATTTCCAGCAAAGAAACTATGAGATATTTCCAACAAAGAAACTAATTATATAAAAACCTAACCAGAAACAAATAAAAAGACTCAGATATTTAAAAAAAAAACTAATTCTATTTAAGCTAAACTAAATTTATCCAGAAACCTAACCAGAAACAAATGAAAAGAATGCGATATTTCCAACGAACAAACTAATTATATTTATGCATACCTAACCAGATTATGCTATGGATAAACCAAACTAAACCTTTTTCTACATCCATTTTGGTATGCCCATATGACGGAGTCTCCAGAAGGTCTATCGACAGTTGGTTTGTAACCGTCGGTTCTGCAACTTGGTTGAAAAGGGCCCTCTACCAAAATCAAAGTTAAATATAAAAGCGGGTTACAGGCTAAATTAGACTAACCAATAATAAAAGTTAAAAACTCAGAAATGTGAAAGGCGGAGGCAGAGTAGCCCTAGGTTGAGAAGGAGAAAGAATGGCGGTTGGATGGATGGATACTCGGCTAAAGAAATGATCAGAAAATACCTTGTTCTAGGTGTGGTGTAACATTGTAATCCTTGCACTTCAAAGACTGAAGAAATGAACAGAAAGAATGCAAAAATTTCTGAAAAGTAAGGACTGCGGTTGAAGGTTAAACTAGACTAGACTAATGGAACGGAGAAACTAAATTAATAGCTGAACTGGATGGACGGATGATGCCTGTTCCTGTTGTGGTCTGACTTGGATGATACCCTGTTCTCCAGATGCTGAAAGAACTCTGAAATGAATGGGATAATTGAACAAATTAAAAGAAAGAAAGAAAACTGAAATGAATCGGATTGATGAAATAAAGAACTAGGGTTTCTGACAGGAGATGTGCCTGGAATTGAAGCCCTGCGATTATTGACAGAGATCATCGGTCTTTATTTCCTGGCTCTTCAAATGGGGTTCCTTTCCATCACAACAATTGAGCATAAAAGAGTTGGACCAGACCGTAAAGGCAATGCGGAATAGTTTTAACATAATGAAATCAAGGTCATGCATGAGATTTGAGATTAAGGTTTTTTTGAGATATACACACAGATTAAGGTCACTGAAATGAATTTACAAAATGAACTATGCAATTTGTGAGAACAGAGGCTAAAGAAAAAAAACAATAAATTGTACCTGCAATTAAAAGAAGCCAATATTGAGATATAACAATGACATTTAAGCAGCTCAGCCGCCCTTCCCTTGATGTTGTTTGCTTCATCCGTGGATGATCCGATTGCCTCCTCTATGACATGCAAACTTCACTTAATTGACTCGGCACAGGCACAGACTCAGAGTCACGCAGGCTCAGACTTAGATGCCAGACTTAGACGTCCAACCACACAGAGACATGGCAGACACGCAGGCTCAGACTTAGATGCCAGACTTAGACGTCCAACCACACAGAGACATGGCAGACTAGACCAGAGGTGGAGGAGGATTAAGAAGAAAAGGTTAAATTTCAAATTTATGTAAGATTGGATGATATATACACTTCTCCTGTCAACGGATACAAAATTCCCTCTCTCCAACAAACTCAATGAAAATTTCAAAATTGGTGCACCCCACTGCCCTTAAAATATGGGTAAATTAAAAAAGCTTGCATGCTTTTCTTTTCTTCAATTTCGATTCATGCTTTTCTGTTTTTAATTTCTTTAATTTCTTGCTTTTTGGTTTTAGTTTATTTTTATTCCTGCTTTTTGCGATGAATCTTTTCTTTTCTTCAATTTCGATTCATGCTTTTATGTTTTTAATTTCTTTAATTTCTTGCGTTTTGGTTTTAGTTTATTTTTATTCCTGCTTTTTACCATGAATCTGTTAGCCATGTTTTCGCATAATTTTGTGGATTTTCTAGATTCTATTTTTAAATGTGGATTTTCTAAATTTTATTTTTAAATTTGTACAAAGTTTCATATGAACTTGCATAAAGTCTCATGTGATTTTTTTTTTGGTTTCTATGTAGACAAAGGTGAGTTTGACATATATGGAACAACAATACTGAAAATTCAAATGTTGAATTGGAAGTATTACTCAGAGTTGCTAGCTGCACGAGTGATATACGAAGAGTGGTTTAGCATCCAAATTGGGGGTTTCAGTAATTTCCACTAGTATTTGAAACAAAAATGGAGGTATTGCGCCAAGAATAAGTTAATGTTTGCATGGGATTTAGAAAGACCGATATATGGAATATGGTACTCTTGAAATGCATATGGATTAGTAACTTGGTTCACTCTCCATATTTGGTTGAGCGGTGTTGTTTATAATGAGTTTATAGCCTTTATGATTCATAGTGTGAATGTGCTTGTTACACCACTATCTTAATTTCTTGAATCTTCTCCCACGTCTACCTTCAACCTCTAAGTTTCAGGTTGTTCACTTCTAGAGGATCATAGAATCATTTGGCTACATTGCAATTTGAGGATTGTGAAATTTGCAAATATGGGATCAGTTGGAAGTCCTTGTTTATGAAAGTACACATGTTTATATAGAAAATCTTATAAAATGGAGTTTAGCAACCTCAAGCATCTCACGTGGCTACATTTATATGTTCTTCTTGGGGTATTGGATTGTGATGGTGGTTAGGTTTGTATATTCCGGCTTTTGATGGAAATCAAAATTGTGTCACTCAGGCTCGTGACCTTATAGGTAGCCATTACTGCAAATCCTATGACAAAATGTGTAGCTTTCATTCAACTCTAGGATAGTGAATTGTTTCATGCACATCAAAAGAGGGAATAAATATGGTAGTTGCAGAGTTGTATAAAGAAAAGCGGTTAAATTTAATAGGTTTTTTGTCGTTTTGCCTTTGGTTGCATGGTATTCATGTTTATGATTATGGTAAGTTGAAGGTATTGATATTTGGACTTGATGAAGATGGCAGGTCAGAGATGAAAGTGAACGGTTGGACCATTTTTAGTTCCTATGCTAGTTTTTCATTTTATGCAATTGCTTCAGCCAAGGTACATCGAGACACAATCATGGATGAAATATTCCATGCAGTTGGACAATCACTCGTTGATTTTGGCAACAATTCCTAATGTGAAAATAAAATTATCAACGAAGGAAATCATGATGGGCTCAAGGGATGGGAAATTTGTGTAAAATTAATTTGGTATCATCAACGTAGGTGAAACTGTAGTAATCTTATAAAAATTTCCTTTGAATTTGGAAACCATTTATTCACAAAATTTGTTCCTCTAGCCATTGTTGTATCTTTGGTAGATAATTTGCAATCTAATAGTTGATAAGTGTTGTTGGCAGTTTCTTTGGTGACATAACATAGGATAAATTGCAATCTAATAGTTGATAACTATTATTGACAATCTTTTGCTGAAGCAACCTCTGTGTTTGTCACGTAAATAAACAACTTAGGTCACCCAGAGAATTTATGTGTGCTTTAAATCACAAAAATGGAAGGAACATGCTATATAAAAACATTTAACAACCATATTGCCGAGAAAACAAAAAATATAGAGTGTGGTTCTTAGAACCTTGTTAAAAAAGATTCTTCCTTGGAACATGGCAATTGAACTACAATTAAGAGTCTTACACTTGGGAATGAAATTGTAATTAAAAAAAAGAGGAGGTACGGGTTGTCCTATAAGAATAAAAAAGGAAGGTTCTTGAATAAGAGGATTAAAATAACCCAAAGGAATTTTTCATTTTGAGGATTTGGATGAGGAGACGACTTCTCTTCCCTCTCTTTTTGCATCTTCTTCTTGTTCCATCACCACTTACCTTTTCCCAAGGAAAACATCCTGGGAAACTCAGGGAATTGTTTTCAACATCCATACCATCCCAAATAAGTCATTGACATAGACTACTATACCTAACCCGTGGGGATTTGAACAAAACACATGCTAGCAAAGAACTAGTCAAATGTCCAGTAACATTTCTGACAACAGGTTGAGCTAACTCCTTGTGTTACTTCCAACACCACTTGACATGTTCTTTATGATATTTTTCTTACATGTATTCATTTTATGTCTTTACATCTTTCTTTCTAGTATTGAAGTTTTTTGTCGCTTTGTGCTTAGATCTTATATATTTTCTTATTGTTGTTAGTGTAGCTGTAAGAGCTAATGTTGCACTCCCACTATGTATAACAATAATTGTACTCTTTTAGACTCATTGACTTCCTTTTGTGGTCGTTCATTGGACATTAATAAATTTATCTTAGTTGATCTCATCTACCTATTAACTATGGTTTGTGAATGTTTGGTAACAATTGTACTAATTTATGGTGAAAATTGGAACTTATCAATGTCATTGTCTATTGTTTTAAATAATGTTTCAAACTCTTGGTCACTTTTAGATTTGTACTTTTGTTTGAAGCAATAAATAATTACAAAATTCAATTGAAGAGCTTCACTTTTATCTTTGTACTTGTGTTTGAAGAAATACATAATTACAAAACAACATTTCAAACTCTTGCTCACTTTTAGTTTTGTACTTGTGTTTGAAGTAATATATAATTACAAAAGACAATTGAAGATATTCACTTTTAGCTTTTACAAAATTCAATTCAAGAGATTCAATTTTAGCTTTCACAAAAGTCAATTGAAGAGCTTAAAGAAAAAGCAAAAGAGCTTAAAGCAATGATCAAGGGCCTTAAAACTAGGTAGTTCACTTTGTCCAATAGCGTGGAGCTTGGACCCACATTTCCTTTGACGGCTTATATCAAGGAAAAATTTAGTGCTCAAGAGTTTATTCAAGCCACTTGGGATGTATGTCCATTATCGTGCATTATTTGTGGATCACCCCAGTGTGATGTTGGGTCCCATTTGCTAAAAAATTGCAACCATTAGATCGCAAATGAATTGTTTCTTGAGTGATAGAGCCCGTCCACATGGAAGCGTCGACTTCAGTATTAAAGGGTGCCAATTTGATGGTCTAGTTGATATCCATTGTTGACACCTGCTGATTTTTGGCGTTTCTCAAACATCCTTTTGGACCTAACCCACACTACACTAACCTAACCTACTCCACCATAATATGACCTAACTTGGCATGGCCTAGACTAGCCTACACTTGCTTAACCTAAATTAGACTATCATATACTACACTAGCTTAGCCCACGCTATCCTAGATTGGCCCAGACTTTCCTACCCTACCCTATCGTGGACTACATTTTCCTACCTTACCTTATCCTAGCTTTGACTATCATGTCCTAAGCTATCCTACATTGGCCTAGCCAAACCTACCTTACAATGTTCTAGCTTATCCTACACTAGCTTCATTTACTGAAGCTACACTTGCCAAACCTACCCTATTTTACCCTACTTTACCCTAGCTTAGCTTAACCTCGCTTAACATATCCTATACTATCATATTGTATCCCACCCTCGCTTAGCCTAGTGTGGCCTAACCTAGCCTATCTTACACTAACATTTCCTACCCTAACGTACATTACCCCTGCCTAACCTACCATGAGCTAGCCTAACCTAACCTATCGTACACTAGCCTATCGTATTCTACAATACACAAGCCTAACCTATCTTATCCTACACTAGCTTCATCTACCTAGGCTATACTTTATTGTAGCCTATCCTATCCCATCCTATATATCCTACAATAGGCTAACCTACCCTAGCCCACACTATCCCAGCTTTCATATCACACCCTACCCTACCTTACACTAACCTAGCCTACCCTACATTATCCGAGTCTACCTTATCCTCGCATATCATACCATAGTCATAGCCTAACATACCTTATGCTAGGCTAGCCTATATTATGTTACCATATCTATCATTATCCTATCCTATGCTAGCCTAACTTACATTAGACTAAGTTATCCTAACCTACATTTTCCTAGCCCAGACTGACCTATTTTACCTACTCCACCATAAATTGACCTAACTTGGCATGGTATGGCTTATCCTACACTAGACTAACCTAACTTAGACTATCATATACTACACTAGCTTAGCCCAAGCTATCCTACATTGGGTTAGAATTTCCTACCTTAACCTATCCAAGACTACATTAGCCTTTCCTAACCTAGCCTACATTGGCCTAACCTAGCCTACCTTACAATATCCTAGCTTATCCTACACTAAATTCATCTACTTCGACTATACTTTACCCTAGCCTATCCTATCCCATCCCATCATATTCTACATTAGACTAAGCTACCCTAGCCTACATTGTCCTATATTTTCCTATCCCACCCAACCCTACCTTACACTAACCTAGCCTAGCCTACATTATCCCGGTCTACCCTAAATTACCCTATCCTCACCTAACCTACCATAGTCATAGCCTAACTTACACTAGCCTACCCTAGCCTAGTTTAACCTATCGTAACTTACATTATCCTAGCCTAACATACCCTATACTACAATATCCTAATCTACATAGCCTACATGATCCTAACCTATCCTATCATATCATATCCTACCCTACCCTAGCCTAACTCATCCTACCTAGCCTAACCTGCCCTACATTAACATATCATAACCTATCCGATCCTACATTAACATATCCTAGCTTAACCTCTTACCTTAGCTTACCCTACCTTAGCCAAGCATATCCTACACTAACCTAACCTATATTGGTCTAACTTACCTTGCACTAACCTAGCCCAACTTAACCTACACTATCCTATCCTACTTTTCACTAACCTAACCTATATTATCCTACACTAACCTACCCTAACCTATCCTATCTTATCCTACACTAGTCTAGCCTAACCTAACCTACATTAGACTAAGCTATCCTAACCTACATTATCTTAGCCTAGCCTAGCATGACGTACCTTACCTTACTCTATCCTAACCCAGCTTACATTAGACTAGCCTACCTAGTATACACTAGCCTAATCTACCTAGTTTAACCTAGCCTAACCTATCCTATCTTGGCCTACCCTTCCTTATTCTAAAATAGCTTACCCTACTCTACACTAGCTTAGTATAACTTATCCTACCATAACTTAACATATCCTAACCTAACCTACATTAGCTTATCCCATCCTAGCCTAATCGAGCCTAACCTACACTACCCCTACTCCTTTATACCCTAGATTAGCTACCCTTTCCTACACTTTCCTACCACTACCTTAATTTACCACTAGGATATGTTAACCTACCATACTATACCCTAACATAGACTACTAAACATAATCTACACTTCTCTCTTACTAACCACCCTATCCCATCTTACCTTATCCAATATGTTTACCCTTAAATACCATAGACTTGGCCTAAAATACACTTTCCAACCCTTAATTACAATACTTTACACTATCCTATCCTCCACTAATCTAACATATACTAACCTATGCTATCTTAGCCAACCCTATTCTACCTTAAATTACCTAGTGTAGTTTACACTAGCCAACCCTTAATTATAATACTTTACACTAACCTATCCTATCTTATCCAACCCTATTCTACCTTAAATTACCTAGTATAGTTTACCATGATTTAACCAAAATTAGGCTATCCTCCCTATGCTTATGTAATCTAGCCTATCACTAGTTTAACCTTAAACTTAAACACCTAAGCCTCAATCTTAAATTACCTAGCATAATCTATCATGGTATAATGTATCACAATCTAACTTACCTTGCCTTAGTTTTTCTACCCTAATCTAGCACCAACTTAACGTGGAAACTAAATCCCTAAACCTCAATCCTAAGTAGCAATAAAAAAATATTTACCCAAATAGTAAAGATAATGAAATCCCTTTTCTAAGACTAAAAAGAGAATCACATATCCATTAAGTAATTTGAAATACAATTTTAACACTAAGATATATACCTTTATTTGAAAAAACATAACTATAAATATAACACACAAAATGACATACACATACACCATAAAACTATATACATATAATACCTATATACATCCAACACAAACACAAGCAAAAACAAAAAATATATATAACAACTACATAAAAGAGAGGTAAACCCCAAATTTAAAACAAGGTAAATTCACATATAAAATAATTAACATAAATGACATAATGAATCTATAAAAAAAATTAACATCATCCAATTTTGACTAAGCAAAAATATGTACACATATCGAAATAGTAAAAAGTTCAAATTACACTTATGTAAAAATATGTATGTTATTGTGTAATGTCAAATTACTAGAAAAAAAACAACAAATTAAAAAAGAAGAAAAAATGTATAAAGAAAGAGAATTACATATCCATTATGTAATTTGAAATACAATTTTAACACCAAGATATATAACTTTATTTGAAAAACATAACTATAAATATAACACACAAAATGACATACACATACACCATAAAAATAAATACATATAACACCTATAAGCATCCACATAAACACAAACAAAAACAAAAAAATATATAACTACATAAAAGAGGATAAACCCCAAATTTAAAGCAAGATAAATTCACATATAAAATAATTAACAAATATGACATAATGAATCTATAAAAAAAAATTTAACATCATCGAGTTTTGACTAAGCAAAATAGGTACACATATCAAAATGGTAGAAAGTTCGAATTACATTTATGTAAAAGAATTTTTGTTATTGTGCAATGTCAAATTAAGAAAATGACAAATTAAAAAAAATAAAAATATATATTAATTAAAAAAACATCAAATAAAAAAAAAGGAGAAAATGCATAAATTAAAAAAAAAGATAAAATATATATAAATTAAAGAAGAAGAGAAAAAGTGTATACTGGTTTAAGTGTGTTTAATTAAAAAATAACAAAAAAAATACACACTACACTCCTTGAAAGATGGCCAACCCAACCCCTTCAGCATAACTGAGGATTTAGTCCCTTCCTAATTAAATCAACATAAGTGAGGATTTGGTCCCTTCCTAATTAAACAATTAATCTTATTGCAACAATTAAATTAAATATAAAATTAAATAAAATACAATACTCTCTTGTAATCGATTGAGAATTATAACAAAGATATTGAAAATTAATTCTTATGATTAAAAACCTGCAAAACTACAAACAAACAAATAAAAAAATTCAGATATTT
This sequence comes from Pseudotsuga menziesii, assembly GCA_001517045.1. NCBI lineage: Eukaryota > Viridiplantae > Streptophyta > Pinopsida > Pinales > Pinaceae > Pseudotsuga > Pseudotsuga menziesii. The sequence goes on along the minus strand of LPNX010997861.1, from coordinate 19,594 downwards.
CCAGCAAAGAAACTATGAGATATTTCCAACAAAGAAACTAATTACATAGAAACCTAACCAGAAGCAAATAAAAAGACTCATATATTTCCAAAAAAAACTAATTCTATAACCTAACCAAAAACAAATGAAAAGAATGAGATATTTCCAACAAACAAACTAATTATATTTATGCAGAAACCTAACCAGATTATGCTATGGATAAACCAAACTAAACCTTTTTCTGTACATCCATTTTGGTATGCCCATATGATGGAGTCTCCAGAAGGTCTATCGACAATTGTTTTGTAGCCGTCGGTTCTGCAACTTGGTTGAAAAGGGCCCTCTACCGGAAACAAAGTTAAATATAAAAGCAGGTTATAGGCTAAATTAGACTAAACAATAATGAAAGTTAAAACTCAGAAATGTGAAAGGGGGAGGCAGAGTAGCCGTTGGTTGAGAAGGAAAAAGAATGGCGGTTGGATGGATGGATACTTGGCTAAAGAAATGATCAGAAAATACCTTGTTCTGGGTGTGGTGTAACATTGGAATCCTCGCACTTCAAAGGATGAAGAAATGAACAGAAAGAAAGAAAAATTTCTGAAAAGTAAGGACTCCGTTGAAGGTTAAACTGACTAGACTAATGGAAAGGAGAAACTAAATTAATAGCTGGATTGGATGGACGGATGATGCCTGTTCCTGTTGTGGTCTGACTTGGATGGATAAATGATACCCTGTTCTCCAGATGCTGAAAGAACTCTGAAATGAATGGGATAATTGAACAAATTAAAAGAAAGAAAACTGAAATGAATGGGATTGATGAAATAAAGAACTAGGGTTTCTGACAGGAGATGTGCGTGGAATTGAAGCCCCGCTATTATTGACAGAGATCGTCGGTCTTCATTTCCCAGATCTTCAAATGGGGTTCCTTTCCATCACAACAATTGAGCATAAAAGAGTTGGACCAGACCCTAAAGGCAATGCGGAATAATTTTAACATAATGAAATCAAGGTCATGCATGAGATTTGAGATAAACACATGTAGATGAAGGTTTTTTTGAGATATACACATAGATTAAGGTCGCTGAAATGAATTTACAAAATGAACTATGTCATCTGTGAGAATAGAGGCGAACGAAGAAAATAATAAATTGTACCTGCCATTTCGATTCATGCTTTTTTGTTTTTAATTTCTTTAATTTCTTGCTTTTTGGTTTTAATTTATTTTTATTCCTGCTTTTTGCGATGAATGTGTTAGCCATGTTTTTCCATAATTTTGTGGATTTTCTAGATTCTATTTTTAAATGTGGATTTTCTAGATTTCATTTTTAAATTTGCACAATGTTTCATATGAACTTGTATAAAGTCTCATGTGATTTTTTTTTGGGGTTTCTATGTGGATAGAGGTGAGTTTGAGATATATGGAACAACAATACTGAAAATTGAGATGTTGAATTGGAACTATTACTTAGAGTTGCTAGCTGCATGAGTGAGATACGAAGAGTGGTTTAGCATCCAAATTCGGGGTTTCAGTAATTTCCACGGGTATTTGAAACAAAAATGGAGGTACTTCGCCAAGAATAAGTTAATTTTTGTATGGGATTCAGAAAGATTTTTTTATGGTATATGGTACTCTTGAACTGCATATGGATTAGTAACTTGGTTCACTCTCCATATTTGGTTGAGCGGTGTTGTTTATGATTAGTTTATAGCCTTTATGATTCATACTGTGAATGTGCTTGTTACACCACTATCTTAGTTTCTTGCATCTTCTCCCAAGTGTATCTTCAACCTCTAAGTTTCAGGTTGTTCACTTCTATAGGTTCTTAGAATCATTTGGCTACATTGCAATTTGAGTATTGTGAAATTTGCAAATATGGGATGAGTCGAAAGTCCCATGTTAATGAAAGTACACATGTTTATATAGAAAATATTATAAAATGGAGTTTAGCAACCTCAAGCATCTCACGTGGCTACATTTATATGTTTTTCTTGGGGTATTGCATTGCGATGGTGTTTAGGTTTGTATATTCCGGCTTTTGATGGAAATCAGAATTGTGTTACTCAGGCTCATGACCATTAGAGATATCTCACAGGTAGCCATCACTGCAAATCCTATGACAAAATGGAGCTTTCATTCAACTCTCGAATAGTGAATTGTTTCATGCGCATCAAAATAGGGAATAAATATCGTCGCTGCAAAGTTGTATAAAGAAAAGCGGTTAAATTTAATAGGTTTTTTGTCATGTTGCCTTTGGCTACATCGTATTCATGTTTATGATTATGGTAAGTTGAAGGTATTGATATTTGGACTTGATGAAGATGGCAGGTCATAGGTGAAAGTGAATGGTTGGACTATTTTTAGTGCCTATGCTAGTTTTTCATTTTATGCAATTGCTTCAGCCAAGGTACATCGAGAGACAATCATGGATGAAATATTCCATGGAGTTGGACAATCACTGGTAGATTTTGGCAACAATTCTCAATGTGAAAATAAAATTATCAACGAAGGAAATCATGATGGGCTCAAGGGATGGGAAATTTGTGCAAACTTAATTTGGTATCATCAACGTAGGTCAAACTATAGTAATCTTATAAAAAGTTCCTTTGAATTTGGAAACCATTTATTCACAAAATGTGTTCCTCTAGCCATTGTTGTATCTTTGGTAGATAATTTACAATGTAATAGTTGATAAGTGTTGTTGGCAGTTTCTTTGGTGACATAACATAGGATAAATTTCAATCTAATAGTTGATAACTATTACTGACAATCTTTTGTTGAAGCAACCTTTTGTCACATAAATAAACAACTTAGGTCACCCACATAATTTATGTGTGCTTTAAATCACAAAAATGGAAGGAACATGCTATAGAAAAATATTTAAAAACTATATTGCCGAGAAAACAAACAATATAGAGTGTAGTTCTTAGAACCTCGATAAAAATAGATTCTTCCTTGGAACATGGAAATTGAACTACAATTAAGAGTCTTACACCAGGGAATGAAATTGCAATTAAAAAAAAAGGAGGTACGGGTTGTCCTAGATAAGAATAAAAAAGGAAAGTTCTTGAATAAGAAGCTTAAAATAATCCAAAGGAATTTTCTATTTTGAGGATTTGGATGAGGAGACGACTTCTCTTCCTTATATTTTTTCATCTGCTTCTTGTTCCATCACCACTTACTTTTCCCCAAGGAAAACATCCTGGGAAACTCAGGGAATGGTTGTCAACATCCATACCATCCCAACTAAGTCGTTGACATAGACTACTATACCTAACCCATGGGGATTTGAACCAAACACATGCTAGCACAGAACTAGTAAAATGTCCAGTAACATTGCTGACAACAGGTTGAGCTAACTCCTTGTGTTACTTCCAACACCACTTGACATGTTTTTTATGAGATTTTGCTTACATGTATTCATTTTATGTCTTTACATCTTTCTTTCTAGTATTGAATTTTTTTGTCGCTTTGTGCTTAGATCTTATATATTTTCTTATTGTTGTTAGTGATCTTATATATTTTCTTATTGTTGTTAGTGTAGCTGTAAGAGATAATGTTGCACTCCCACTATGTATAACAATAATTGTACTCTTTTAGCCCCATTGACTTACTTTTGTGGCCATTCATTGCACATTAATAAATTTATCTTAGTTGATCTGATCTACCTATTAACTATGGTTTGTGAATGATTGCTAACAATTGTACTAATTTATGGTGAAAATTGGAACTGATCAATGTCATTGTCTATTGTTTTAAACAATGTTTCAAACTCTTCGTCACTTTTATCTTTGTACTTGTGTTAGATGCAATAAATAATTACAAAAGTCAATTGAAGAGCTTCACTTTTAGCCTTGTACTTGTGTTTGAAGTAATACGTAATTACAAAACAACATTTCAAACTCTTGTTCACTTTTAGTTTTGCACTTGTGTTTGAAGTAATAAATAATTACAAAAGTCAATTGAAGAGATTCACTTCTAGCTTTTACAAAAGTCAATTCAAGAGATTCAATTTTAGCTTTCAAAAAAGTCAATTGAAGAGCTTCACTTTTAGCTTTGTACTTGTTTTTGAAGTAATACATAATTACAAAAGTCAATTGAAGAGCTTTGGTTTTAGCTTTTACAAAAGTCAATTGAAGAGCTTAAAGAAAAAGCAAGAGAGCTTAAAGCAATGATCAAGGGCCTTAAAACTAGGTAGTTCACTTTGTCAAACAGCATGGAGCTTGGACCCACGTTTCGTTTGAAAGCTTATATCCAGGACAAATTTTACACTGATTTGTTTATTCAAGCCGCTTGGGATGTATCATTATCGTGCATTCTTTGTGGATCACCCCAGGGTGATGTTGGGTCCCATTTGCTAAAAAATTACAACCATTACATCGCCAATGAACTGTTTCTTGAGTGATAGAGCCCGTCCACATGGAAGCGTCGACTTCAGTCTTAAAGGGTGCCAATTTGATGGTCTAGTTGATATCCATTGTTGACAGCTGCTGATTGTTGGCGTTTCTCAAACATCCTTTTGGAAGCGTTGGTACCAGCTAGCGTAGCCACTAGTTGATTCACCAATCTTTTCCATTGGCAGTTGGATAAATTGACAAAATGCTACTGGATATCCTTGGATATGTGGTGTAATGGAACGAGTAGCCTAAGTGGGTGTTCTTTTAATAAATTAGAGTTGGTTAGGTTTCGATGGGTAGGGAAAAAAACCTCTTTTTCAACTTTTTTCTTTATTATTATTATTATTATTTTAAAAATAAGAGGTTTTTGAGTTTTTAAAAGAAGCCATCCCTCTCTATTATAATATTTTATCATTGTGGATTTGAATATAAATTATAATTTTAAGATATTTGAGTTTATTTCCGACTACTTTCAAATACAATGTTAAAATGATCACATTAATCTAATAAATGTTGTCAATTTTTTTTTAATGAAATAAACAAATTGATGACATCTTTCTTAGAGAGGTTAGTAATTAGAAAAGTGATAAGAAATTGTGGACAAGCTTCCTACAATAATAGATTATGCTTACAATCCCACCAAACAAAGAGACTATCATGAGCATAAACCAATCTAGAATTGCTTGAACTTTCATTAGATCAATATGTATTCCGTGATAAAAATATAGTGATTTCAAATACGACTAATGGATTTAATAACCCCAAAAAACATGGCTTCCTACAAATAGACTATGATGTTTATAAAATATTTTTTTTCTTGGGTCCAAATGAAAATCTTATAATTTTGAAGAAATAGATACCACACAACTCATTCATATCAATGATTTGAAATATCTAATATTTATTTATGTGCAATACATTTTTTCTTAAATATGTGTCAGAATTGAGAGCCCTATAATCCACGCACAGCTAAACCAATCTTGTTTGTCCTCACTGACACAAAAGGTACATAGTCCTTTGCTAGGTGCACTTGGTCCAGTATATAACAATTTGTAAGTTAGGACAAGTGATCAAGAAGCCTATACCAAGTTTAGGTTGAATATATGCTCCATCATATAGACAATACTCTTTACAAAATGCCTTGAAATACATTAGGATGATAGGAATGAAGGTTTTTTTGGTCTACCTACTAATTATAAAAGAAAGTACCATTGTGGTTACCAATAAGAAACAAGGTTACAACTGAAGTTTGCATGCCTATTGTAGAGTAGTTTGTGCATTTTATCAACAAATATGAATGAAGGAAGGTGATTGACATCAAATATTTTATGAATAATTGAAACCCTTTATTTTTTATTGAAATTTGTGCCAAACTTTAAAGTTGATGTGGTAATGATTTATTACTTATGTTAGAATAAAAAAAGATGAGTAAAAACACTATTAAATTTTCGTTGGAGGAATGTACACTCCTTAACACATGACCCAAATTCTTTCCTTGATTGAACTCACCATGGATACTGTTGACACCATACCATAGCTCTCCACACTCAATATTTCCATCATGAACATGTGACCTAAATGTAGATTCATTGGATGAATTAGTTCAATGCTACAATTGCCCACACATCTCTATCATTTAAACTACCATTTTCATCCTCCCTCAATCCAACATAATTTATTTCTAATTTCATCTACAATAAATAAGCCAATGTAAGTACACAAATTTTCCTACTAAATCAAACCAAGAGATTTGCTCCATGCAAATAAATTCCAAAGTGAATCTACCATAAAATTCACCTAATTTTTTCACATAATTAAATTTTTAAAGTGTATTTTCCTATTTTGTTTCAAATATTATGAGTTTCCTCTAAACACAATGTTTATGAATGCAAAGTGATAAAAATATTCAAAATTGTCAAAATTGCATCATAACAATATGATATATCTATTTGCACTTGTCGAAGTTGTATCATAACAAGGAGAATTTAGGGCGCCTTTTCAATGAAATTCTTCAATGTCAAACTTTTGACATATATCATTCTACAAAATCGCCTTGGTACATGCACCTCGATTCACCCCCTTTTGATAGGTTCAATATGCCATTAAGACCACAATAAGAACAAAACTTTTGTAGACAACCTAATACTTCATTAATCCTACTAATAAATGAAAGTATCATTAACATTTTGGAAATATCACTAATTCAAATGACACCATAAAATTAAAAAAATAAAACTCATATTTAAATGCAATGTTGAGAACTATTGATGATTACCCGAATATAATTGAAAGCTTACAATATGAATAAATAACCCTTAGTAATCCCCTAAGATGCAGTAAATATGAACATTTGCAATATGAATAAGTAGAATGAGAAACAAAGTGTCAAGGTTTCTCAACAAGAAACAAGGAGAGATAAAACGCAACATTGTATAAGAGGCTAGGTCTTGATATTTTATAGGTAGAGTGTTTTGACGGAGAAGAAGAAGTAGAGCAATTCCACAAAATTGGTGGAGGATTCTTACTAATAATGGATTCAATTCCTCATTTCATATATAGAGGATTTGAGCACTCATTTTATATCCCTTCATGCTCACCCAACTAATTGTTCTAACAATCATGGGATGCACCCCCAATATTTATATCTCCTCACAATATGAGAAATAGAGAACATGTTAAAAAAAAATTGTAATTAATACAATAGAAGAAATGAATAGATCCAAATTCTATATAAATGTGATTAAACTTCAACAAATGAAAGACACATTTTTAAACATGCCTCAAAATGTTAAATAAATTAATGTGATGGATAGCAATACAACATAACTTCTTTGGAACCAATACCCTATAATGAATTCCCTCTTTATGGATTCCATTGCATAAGTACCATAAAATACTAATCAATTTCCCTCTTTATGGATTCCCTCTGCCATATTACTCGCCTCCTCAACCTTAGTTGCCTGGATTCATTATTGTTAGGGTTCTTATGTTAGTGTTGCATTTTTAACTTCAAATTTCAGCATCTATGTCAATGTTTCGAGCATGTCAGAAATGCATATGCTATATGTATTGTGGAACAATGGTAAATAATATCATGAAACTTCTGGTTATTCAGTCAAATTAATTAGTGTGCTCATTTGTTGTGGATAAATGAGCCATAGGAAAGATAACTAAACATGTTCTTATGTTATTGTTGTTTGATACAATTATAAGGTTTTATTCATCAAAATTGAACATTTGTTTTGGTAATGGAAAACATCATATTTAAAGGAATGAACTTATCTTCAACTAGCAATGACCATTTATAGTATGAAAATGAAAATAGGTAACCACAAAGCCCTATTAGGCATGCTAATGGTTTCCATTGCATACTTTTAGATATGGCCACATACAACACTAAATGATTCCAATGATTTGAATATAGTGATGGTTTAGATTATATTGATGGTAAATATGACGATATAGATGTTGTGTGTAGTCAATTTTCCTTAGTATCATGGATACCACCTCTTGTATAAATATTGAATTTATATGTATTGTGACCAATAATATGCCTTTCGAATTGTTTGTTGTTTTGTGCTTTTTAATTTTTTATTTTCCATGGTCATAAACGGAAATGGAAGTCATGTCTCTAAACAGTTTAAGGCACGAAAAATAAATGCATTTAAAAATGAGTAAAAAATATATTGACAAAGTTGGTGAGAAGTGCATTATTGTAAATTAATAACAAAATTATATTGTAACATAAAACATGATTGGATAGTCAGAGTACATCGCTTTCCTTGACAATGATGAAGTATGATGTTTAATATAAATCTTATTTGAATAATTTGAACTTTCAATATATTTTTTTGTTTGTTGGTCTTTAAACTTATTTTCGTTTTGGAGTAAAAATGTTTTTTTTTCCTAAATTAGAAATGTTTAAAGCAACCTGAATCTAAATCTCAGGCTCTATCAAGAGTAGATAGAGATCAGATCTCCTGAAGTGCAAACCTTCTTAAATATAATACCTGAAATGAAAACAAGTTTACACCTAGAAAATTTGATCCCTCTAGACCCGTTAAAACAATGATATACACAAACCTGGTCATTATGCATGCCACGATGTTCGGAGCTGATACAAAGTACCAGATAACCCTAAACATGCCAAAGCACATGATAGTAACTAAGATAGCACTGTGCGGGCAACTGTAATAACACCCATGACAAAGTAAGCCCTGGAGCTCAGCCCGGTTGCAATGCAGATGGAGAGCGTCCGTCAGGGCCGCAATAAGCTCCATCCTTCTGATCATTATTCTCGCGATGGCTCTCACTCTGCCGTACTTCGGCACTCACAGGCTCTCTCCATAGCACCTGCATCTCAATCGTTTTCACCTTTGTCTTCTATATCAAGATCTGCTGCTCCAGCGTGACCAATCTTGCGATGGCGTTGAATATCGCTTTCATAGCCCTGGGAATTTGCATCCGAATTCTGGGAACAATTTCTTTTGTTCACTCCCCCCGTAAAGAGAGTCAGTGACTCGCGTCGATGACTCTGACTCGGCAGTCGGGGGCATTAATTTTTATGTGTTGAGATTAAACAAATTCATAATCATCAAACGCCGACTGCATAAGTTTATCATGTACTGTGCATTGCCTTATAAACCGCAAAATTTTGGTATATTTTCAATTGTAATATTATTTGTGTGATTAAGTGGATGGATGTGGGAAATAATATTTGTCAGCCAGAATTAAGCTCCCGTTCTTGTATTTAATCTTTGGTTATTATTATGAGGATAGTTTATATTTTTGTGTTTTTTTAATTTTTTTTATTATTTTAATGGTTAACAAAATATATTTATCTTTTTTTACTTTGATCTGCATCGTAATTGGAAATATTATTTTTAGCTGACGTTTATAAGGTTATAAAATCTCCATCATAAAATTTATAGCCAATGTTACATAACCTTACGACATCTCCATCATAATATTTATAGCCAACAGTTACATGAGGAATGTTACAAAACATTAAGTTACAAGATCTCTTCCCCATACTAGGCTGTAGAGCATCTCTCAACCCAATAACTAGGTTCTACTAAAAAAAGATATTTACAACAACACATAATCAATTGTTTGCCATACCCAAAGATTATTAATGAAATATATTAAATATGTTGACAATATAAGAATAATTTATGAATATGAGCATTATATGTATTGCATCATGTTTTCTTCCACTTTATCTATAAAATATAATAAAATAAGTTCTTTTTATTTTAACAAGATTCTTTCGAATATTATTAGTGCAATCTAATTATGTTCTTGGAATATTATTAGGTGGGATTATTTATGTAAATGGTGAGTGGACCTACATGGAAAAACCTATGTCTAGGATATTTCAACATTGGTAGAAACCATGAAACAATTTTGGCTTTACCATTAATTTTTTGAACATGAGTCTTATATTTTTTCACCAAAGAACTACACCTTTACTGTAATGTCCCTATTGTAAACCCCTGAATGCTCTATAAACTTTTCAATATTATTGTATTCGTCTTCTGGTGAGGAGTCCAAGGCCAAGGCCCCATGAGTAATACCTTGAAATTAATATAGCCTAAGTTCCAAGTCGGAGGTTTAGGTCATAGACACATCTTAACGACGGGAAAATTGAACGTATAAGGGCAAAAGAGTATGGTTAGGGATTCCTAATTTACTCCCAAAATTAGCCCAAAATAACTATCCTAGCCTAGCCATTAGCTATAAGTATAATTAATCTATGACAAAGGAGAATTACCATCTTATCGACTGTGACACAAAAGGGGCAAGTAGTTGTAAGCGTAACGAAAAGAACAAGGGAAAAAACACGAAGAGATTAAATTGAAAGGAACTTCAGATAATTATATATAAAATCATATATAGATAATAGTGTAGCATTATTGATGCATGTATCTATATATATATCTAAGAGTATTATATATAATAGCGATATAAAAGAACTTATGTATAAAAATACATATAAAGGACATATGCATAAAATGGAGCATTGTCTTACGCATGCATGAATATATATATGAGTATTATATATGAGGAGCGTCATATATAAATGTATATACATGGAGCAATTATTTCATGAATTTACATATATATATAATATATATAGGAATATTATATATAACGGCATAGCACATATATTGAAAGGAATCTCCTGTATAAAGAACCCTACAATGGAGCATTTCTTTGTACATGTAATTGGAGAGACGTTGATTATAGGGGTTTCATTTTATCCTAAATTATAGCCTTCAAGTGTGAAGGCGTTACCAGAAATTCATGTTGGTTAATTTAGAGGCAGTAAGAAGGGGAAAGACCATTTTGGGTGGGACTCATGCCTGTAGGAATTTTTTGGACAGCCAAAATTTAGGAAGGCCACCACTCCAAAAACAGTGGCAATTTTATTGCCAGACTCATGGGATTTCGGTGCGCGGTGGGAGAAGATCCATTTTCCATTTAGTTATTTATAGGTCGAGAAATTTTCCTAAGGGGGTGCGGCCTCTTCTTGGGGGAAAAAAAAATCTTGTGCGCGTCCTGAATTGAGAGAAGCGCTCCGTTTGGGGATAAACCTATGCAAGTTTTATGGGGACCTCCATGCTTTCCTAAAGGAAGTGCGGGTGGTTTCTCCACAACCCTTTGGGACACAATCCGTTGAAGTTTAGAAGAAGCAAGGGCACCATCTGGAAGGGTACAGTTAGCTTCCGACATATGGGATGACACTTTGCATGAGAATTTGAGTAATAGATCTAGACCCGTAACTTTTTATTTAGTGTGTGATTGGTTTGTTTTGATCATGACAATAATTTTCTTTGTTTAATGTCTGAAGAGAATGTTGTGCTAAGACCCTGCTAGTAGTTTATTATTATTGAAGAGTGTCAGAAAATTTAAAGAAGATGCTGAAATGTATTATCATATACTTTGGGGAAACGCTACTAGCTATAATGTGGGTAGATATGCAGAGAATCGCATGGTAGGGTGCTCATAATATTTGCTATTTTATTTTAAGAATTCCAGGCACATTGAGTACATTGGAATCGAGATATGAACAGTACTGTGATTTCCAGTACTTGCAGTCTAGATCTAAATCTCGATCTCGAGTCTTTCTTTTCCTTTTAGTACCTCGCGACAATGATTAGAACTTTACCAAAACTAGAAATGGTGTACACAGTTTCTTGTCTCTCGCCATTTTTCGGTGAGCATGGATTTTATTGCGTTTATTGGGTTTTATTGATGATAGACCAAAAATTTATGTAGAAATGGGTTCCCAAACCTCTGCGCAAACTAGTTCCATGGATCTGGAGTCTTCCTCCTAGATAACCACATGTCTGTTATTTTGATGGCTCCATTTGATTGTGGAGATGGTTATATACAGTTTGTAATGTCACAACGTTGGGATGCTTATGGTATTTTTGCTTCTACGAAATTGACATACCCGCGCCCTAGATTATGCGCAGACCTAAGGCTTTCATAATTTTACCTTTCTACCTCGTGAAAATTGACAAAGTCATGCCTTAGACTATGGGGAGATTTAAGGTTGTCATACCTTTACCGTATTTCCTCTACGAACTTGAGGTAGCCTCCACTATAGACCATGTTCAGTTTTAGATCGGCTGGTCATTGCCCTTTTCCCTATGTACTAGGAGTTAGCTCTCCGCTTGTGTTCATGTTAGACGTTTTCCTCGATGTCTCTTATATTTACACAGTTGCAAGTATGAGGAGGTGAATTAGATGTGAAATGTGAAATATATAAGGGTATATATATAATTATATGAATGAAGTTAGAAGTGAGTTATATATGGGAGCTGCACAGGTGGAACTTAAGGTATACATTATACTTGTGTATATATATATATATATATATATTGTATTCTTACACATCACCTCAAACTTGGTCACGAGTTGATACCACATCATAAATAGATTGAAACATAACTTTAAGGGGGGGGTTCTAATGTTCTTTTGTATTTTCATGCCTTGATTAGATAAGGGAAAATAAGCTATGAGCTGTAAAGTGTATATGTGGATATGGGAAAATAAGCTATGAGTTGTTAGTAAATGTATGAAAAAAGGAAAAATTAAGGAAGGCTCCATCCTTGAGTTCAAACTTGGTTACAAACACTGTTCCATTTCAAGTTGCACAAAGGTTTGACAATTGAACTATTTGGATTCAATACCATCAAATTCTAGTTTTATTTTTAGAGTACTCTCAGTGAGGGAGTCTGCGACATTAATAGAAAGAATCATGGAAACATTGATGTTGCGGATTATAACTTCTTAATGAAATAGATGTCACATGATGTGACCTTTTTGTGGACGTAGCCCAAGGATTGGGTGAACCACGTACATTTTGTCTGTCTATTTTCATATGTTTGAATGTTTTGCTTCTTGATATTTATTTTGTGCATATGATGTCATTCTACAAATGGTTCATAGTGCTGTAAAAGATGATCAGAAAATATTAGTGGTATCCCAATATTTTATCGTACGCATGGTAGGTCAAAATCAGGGAACTATGTTGTTGTAATGCTTGTGATTATGAAAATATCTTCGGGGATGTGCTTTCAAGAATATAGTCATTAAAGGGACTATAGTCTTACACCATTGAAAGTTATAATATCTATTATTGATTGTAGTAAAAATGTATAAAAATGTATCTTACACCATTTACTATTGGATTAGACAATGCATAGTCTGTCGAATTGATCATTATTATTTAAAAGGATGCTAGTCCAGAAATTAGGCATCTTGATGGTGGATAGTGTAGTGGCTAAATATTTACTAGTAATAAAATCATTAATCCCTTAAGGGAGATCCATGTTGTTAGTCAAATGATCAAGAGAACAATTGAGTATATGAAAGATTAATTGCCACACCTAAAATACTCTTCCAATGAGTGGATTACTTAATGATGTTAATACTGGAAGGCATAATGATCATGCTTGGTTTATGTTTATCAATAGTGATCTTACTGAATTGGATGCAAATGGTATGTTTGGTTTTTCTGTATAGGAGGAGGGAAGAAAATGGTCAAATGATAGTTTTACAATGCATGTAGTTGAAATTTTGAATTTAATTAGACACGCTTCATTGGGATGCCTTGTAAAATATACCACTAACAGGATTGACTCATTCATTAGTTAACAGTTGAAGCAAAATCTTACCCTTTTTCACACATAACGACATTGAGGTACAAGGGGTACATTACATATGGTATCAGAGCGAGAGTTGAAACACTTGGGCCTAATTGGGCTCAAAACGCTCCTACATGTTTTACTTTAGAACTACATGTCTATTGACGTTGGAGTTGTGCAGGGGAGGCTGGAACATTAGCTCAAAATAAAAATGTAGATGACCCAATACCTTGTCAGTTCAATGTGAGACCCGAGCACGTAAGTACACAGGTATCTAGTTATTCTCTTGCTCACTTACGAATATGTTTACAAATAGCTAAGATGACCGCTTTGTCTCTATTTTGAGTTGCACCAATAAACTTTACTGAGGTTTAGAAGTCTTCTTGGACAAATTAATGGTTGACAAAGGTATTGGTTCCTATTATGATAGTAATGTGGGGTTGGAATTCGTAGATGAATTGGCTGCTAATAACTTGATATATGTTAAAAGAATTCTGCGTGGAAAAATTGTGATAGTTTAAATTGTAAGACACACAGTAAATAATGTTGTTTAAAAGTAGCATTGAAGGGGAAACCTAATGAGATGATCCTTTAGGAGTGGCTATTTAGTTGCAAAACTATCACGCATACTAAAATGATTTAAGCACAAGGTAAGCAATTCTAAAAACATATGTTGTATTGTCAAGACTATACGAGTACAAACTTTATTAAATAAATGTTAGAAATACTAATGTTTAAATCACCTCTTTACACTTGCGGTGTCATGCGAACCATGAACAAATAATTTGCACAAAATCACATGGATGATCTACTCATCGTAACATGTTGGGTGGTTTGATGGAAACCATGTCACACATCTGAAACTAGACTTAGATTCCCTTGAAAGGTTTGTTTCTTGTGTAATCTCTTTGGGCATTAACACCGTCAAATAATTTCTTTATGTCTAAATCATTGAGCATTGAAAGTGATTGAGATGAGTCCTCCAAACAACTTTGCACTTAAACATTCATATCATTTGTTTCAGATTTGAGTTTGTTGCCTATTTGAGTTTGGATGATAACCTTTGGAATTACTGCTGATATATGTAATCCATTGACCTTGTGGTTGAGTATTGAGATCGAAATCCTTATTTGGATTCAAAATTTAATCAGGTATCAATTCTGAATTTGTTTGCTGAAATTATATTAATTGGAATATGATTTTTGGTAAATTTTCTTTTGATCTCCTCCTTTGCGATTTGAATACAAAGGATCTAATTTAATGCTTCAAGAATGTTTGACACATTTCTTGACAACAGTAGTAAAATGGAGGTTTGAAAGTTGATAACGATTTTTTTTTGTTATAAATCTATTAATAGAGGTTTTAAAGTCTTGTATTTTAAAACCTACTGCTTGTTCACTAAAGTAACAAATATAAATACAAGTCAAACCGTATCTCTTTATAAATCATGACATTGCTGGATTGAGCATTGAAAATCCTTAAATAGAATGGTGAATGTACTTGATTCGTGTTGACCTCACTAGGGCTATTGTGGATATTGGTGAATGATTGTATACATACTGAAGATTTTATGTATAGTTACAAGTGCCAGCTTCATAATTGTTAATTAAATGAATTCTTAGAGTCATTCTCTTAATGGTGAATGTTCTAGAATCGGTTTCTTGTGCTTGGATTTGAGTTTTGATCTTGAACTATCTTATGTTTGGTTTAGCCCATGGATGGTACTTTCATTCTGGGTATTGATCTAATAGACAAATAGACTATTTGTTGGATTGCTATCATATGTCTATTTGTAGATTCTAGCAAGAACCTTAGAAGTGGTTCTAGTGCTGGATTGAAGGATCTTGTTGGTAATGTTGTGATTAAAACCATTAAGAATTTGATAACATTATTGTTGCTGGATGATGTTAAGATTGGCATTTCAAGAGCTTATATGGATTTGATTATCTAAATATATTGATGAATGAGTTCACTAATGTTGTATAATGTTACATGCTAACATGGCAAGATAGGCCAAGAACACTATCGGTTGGAGCCGACCGTTAGAAAGTATTTGTTGCCATAGATAAGGAGGTTAAGTATGGGTGTTTTTTTACTTAATATAATTGTTGAACCTCAACTTTTTTTATAAACAAGGGCTAACGGTTGATGATGTTGTTGCATGCTAACATTACAAGCTTCACCGAGATTATTACCATTGCTACATCAACATATTTTATGGTATATAAATATGCCTCTGTATGTAAGTTGCACTTTATTACTCAAAAAAAGGGGAGTAAGGAGTAATTTCTTTTTTTGTTTTGTTTACAATGATATGTAACTCGTGAATGAAAATTAAAAAATCGATGCACATTATGATAATTGATTACTGTAATTTTGGGTTATCAATGAATGCTTTGACTGACTATGTAGTTGATACATGAATCGGGACAATGACAATAAAGTCATGAAAGCACCATGGAGTGTGCATTGCAATAATCAAGGTTAAAATTTGTACAAATATGAACAAAGAAAAATTTTGGATGCTGCGGGAGCACCATGGTGTTAGGAAAGTGATTGCCGCATGAGCACACTGGTGTTAGGCATATATGCTGCAGGAGCACAATGATGTTAGGAAAGTGATTGCCGTGTGATCACATTGGTGTTAGGAATATGGTGTGGAAAAAGACCTAGGAAAAAATTTGGACATCTGGAAAGAAAGGACGATGTTTGATGTCACTGAGGAGAGTAACCTCAGAATTATTGTAAGTCCACACCAGAACAAGAAAAATAAACTCAAAGGGAGTTTGGAAAACATAATGAACGTAAAAACATGTTAAATGACTTTTCCAAAAGACTGTTACATTGCTTAATGTGTAAGGTCAAGAAATGGTTCCTCAAGTAGAGGACGACCTAATTAACCAAATGTGGGAGATAAAACCAACGAAAAAGGGTAGTAATCATGTTTTATTGAAGAATAAATTGCATTATGAAAATGATTGGATATTATGGCATAAAGGAACACTAGAAAATTGCAGATTATTACAATGCAAAAGAATCTATGGCATATGTTTTGTTGAAATACAATTTTGTACATGTTGTACTAAAGAAATAGTGGGCTAGACCCAAAACTTGTTACAGGAAAACTGCATGTATTGAATGATGGAAAACTTGAGAAGAAGTCAATAAAGGTCAAAACACGAAAGGTGAAACAAGAAAAGATGACTCATAACGAGAAGGAGACTCGTCGAAGTCATGAACACCGAGGACGGTGTTGTTTTTAAGGGGAGGACGATGTAATATCCCTCTTGTAAACCCGTGAATGCTCTGTAAACTTTAGAATAATATTGTATTCATATTTTGGTAAGGAGCCCAAGGACAAGGCCCCACCAGTAAGACCTTGAAATTAATACATCCTAAGTTCCAAGTCGGAGGTTTAGGTCATAGACACATCTTAACGACGGGAAAATTGAACGTATAAGGGCAAAAAAGTATGGTTAGGGATTCCTAATTTAATGCCAGAATTAGCCCAAAATAACTACCCTAGCCTAGCTATTAGCTATAAGTATAATTAAGCTATGACAAAGGAGAATTACCATCTTATCGACTATGACACAAAAGGGGCAAGTAGTTGTAAGTGCAATGAAAAGAACAAGGGAAAAACCACGAAGAGATTAAATTGAAAGGAACTTCAGATAATTATATATATAATCATATATAGATAATAGTGGAGCATTATTGATGCATTTATATATATATATATATATATATATATATATCTAAGAGTATTATATATAATAGCGATATAAAAGAACTTATTTATAAAAATACATATAAAGGACATATGCATAAAATGGATCATTGTCTTATGCATGCATGAATATATATATATATATATGAGTATTATATATGAGGAACGTCATCTATAAATGTATATACATGGAGCAATTAGTTCATGCATTTATATATATATATAAGAATATTATATAAAACGGCATAGCACATATATTGAAAGGAATCTCTTGTATAAAGAACCCTACAATGGAGCATTGCTTTGTACATGTAATTGGAGAGACGTTGATTATGGGGGTTTCATTTTATCCTGAATTATAGCCTCCGACTGTGAAGGCGTTACCAGAAATTCATGTTCATTAATTTAAAGGCAGTAAGAAGGGGAAAGACCATTTTGGGCAGGACTCGTGGCTATAGGAATTTTCTGGACAACCAAAATTTAGGAAGGTCGCCCCCACAAAAACAGTGGCAATTTTATTTCCAGACTCACGGGATTTCGGCGTGCAGTGGGAGAAGATCCATTTTCCATTTATTTATTTATAGGTCGAGAAATTTTCTTAAGGGGGCACAGCCTCTTCTTGGGGAAAAAAAAATACTGTGCGCGTCCTGAATTGAGAGAAGCGCTCCGTTTGGGGATAAACCTATGCAAGTTTTATGGGGATGTCCATGCTTTTCTGAAGGAAGCATGGGTGGTTTCTCCACAACCGCTTGGGACACCATTCGTTTAAGTTTAGAGGAAGAAAGGGCGCCATCTAGAAGGGTACAGCTAGCTGTCGACATATGGGATGACACTTTGCATGAGAATTTGAGTAATAGATCTAGACCTGTAACTTTTTATTTAGCCTGTGATTGGTTTGTTTTGATCATGCCAATAATTTTATTTGTTTAAAGTTTGAAGAGAATGTTGTGCTAACACCCTGCTAGTAGTTTATTATTATTGAAGGGTGTCGTAAAATTTAAAGAAGATGCTGCAATGTATTATCATATACTTTGGGGAAACGCTACTCGCTATAATGTGGGTAGATATGAAGAGTATCGCATGGTAGGGTGATCATAATATTTTCCATTTTATTTTAAGAATTCCAGGCAAATTGAGTACATTGGAATTGAGATATGAATAGTACTGTGATTTCCAGTACTTGCAGTCTAGATCTAAATCTCGATCTCTAGTCTTTCTTTTCCTTTTAGTACCTCACGACAATGATTAGAACTTTACCAAAACCAGAAATGGTGTATATAGTTTCTCATCTCCCGCCATTTTGCGGTGAGCATGGATTGCTTTATTGGGTTTTATTTATGATAGACCAAAAATTTATGTAGAAATGTGTTCCCAAACCTCTGCACGAACTAGTTCCATGGATCTGGAGTCTTCGTCTTAGATAAACACCTTTCTGTTATTTTGATGGCTCCGTTTGATTGTGGAGATGGTTATATACAGTCTGTAATCTCACAGCATTGGGATGGTTATGGTATTTTTGCTTCTACGAAATTGACATACCCGTGCACTATATTATGCACAGACCGAAGGCTATCAGAATTTTACCTTTCTACCTCCTGAAAATTGACAAAGCCATGCCTTAGACTATGGGGAGATTTAAGGTTGTCATACCTTTACCCTCTTTCCTCTACGAACTTAAGGTATCCTCTACTGTAGACCATATTTATTTTTAGATCAGCCAATCATTGCCCTTTTCCCTATGTACTGGGAGTTAGCTCTCCACTTGTGTTCATGTTAGACATTTTCCTTGACATCTCTTATATTTACACAGCTGCAAATATGAGGAGGTGAATTAGATGTGAAATGTGAAATATATAAGGGTATATATATAAGTATATGGATGAAGTTAGAAGTGAATTATATATGGGAGCTGCGCAGGTGGAACTTAAGGTATACATTATACTTGTGTATTATATATATATATAGTATTCTTATACATCACCTCGAACTTGGTCATGAGTTGATACCCCATCATAAATAGATTGAAACATAAGTTTAGGGGGGGGTTCTAATGTTCTTTTGTATTTTCATGCCCTGATTGGATAAGGTAAAATAAGCTATGAGCTATTAGTAAATGTATGAAAAAAGGAAAAATTAAGGAATGCCCCATCCTTGAGTTCAAACTTGGTTACAAACACTGTTCCATTTCAGGTTGCACAAAGGTTTGACAATTGAACTATGTGGATTCAATACCATCAAATTCTAGTGTTAGTTTTAGAGTACTCTCGGTGAGAGAGTCTGTGACATTAATAGAAAGAATCATATCCATCATATCATTTGAAGTATAAAACAA
>LPNX010997847.1:0-10119 GCA_001517045.1 Pseudotsuga menziesii | reverse complement strand
GTCATACGAGGCTGTTTTCAAAACAGCTGCGTTTGTACGCGGTTTCTGGTCCCTTTTCCGCGTATAGCCAGCCCTATACGTGGAAAAAACCTCGATACCCGCGTGGGCCGTAGCGCNGTCATACGAGGCTGTTTTCAAAACAGCTGCGTTTGTACGCGGTTTCTGGTCCCTTTTCCGCGTATAGCCAGCCCTATACGTGGAAAAAACCTCGATACCCGCGTGGGCCATAGCGCTCATGTAAGTTTGGCCTTTAAAAATTCATTTGACCATGAAAAATTATAAAATTGGTATTGAAATGCAAGCTGAGAACATGAGTAAGTACTTGGAAGAATCGGTTGTGAATTCCGCCGGCTGGATCTCCTAGAATTTGCAGTTGAATATCAGAGCTCAAATGGGTAAAAGTTTCAAATGATTTCTATTTTTTACTATTTATAGAAAAATTTTCAAATATTTGAAAATTTTTACCCCCTTTCCTATAGTTTTAACTGTTTCTAACCTTTTTGGACCGTTTCTGACCTGATCTGTGATGTAGAAGACCGTTTTCAGCGATGTTTCAGCCTTTGGATTGACCCATTCGTACTGATCTCAGGTATAATGTCTATACTGGCATATAGGTTAGGTTCGCCACCGTTTGCATTTTGCATGACCTTATGACCATGTCACTATATCCTTAGGTACGAACCCACTCTATTATGTCACGGAACCTTCTTGCTACTATAGAAGTGGCATGATATGAATGGTAGAGACTCACCTTACATGGGTACCCTAGTTAGCGCCTTATTTGCATTTGGTGCCCATGCTGATGTTTCCTCCTTTAGGGTGTGGGAGTCCATTGTATAGTATTGCCATGACATTTAGCAAGAGCCTCATACTCCTCTTGATCTTATGCTGGCCTGTTTCCCCCCGGATTCCCCTTGTATCAAGTTTTGGATGCATTATCATGAGCTTTGCCTGTCTTATTGAGCTTTATGCCAGCTTCCCTGACATTGCATTTCAGCCATATAGCCCGAGCTTGTCTCATGTCTAGCCATGCAGAGCCTTTATTTATATCCTTCGCAGCTTGATTCCCTTTTTACTGGGAGGGGATTTTCCCCCGAGTGTCGATATCCTACACATGTATCCTTGCATTGAGCATAGGTATGTTCCACTGCTTGGAACTAGTTTGTTTACCTTTATGACACTCGTCTCCTCCTAGTTTATAACTATAAAGCTAGTTTATTCTTTTTTCAAACTTTTCAAATAACTGAAAAAGACCAAAAAAATCAAAAAACCAAAAAGCCAGACAAGAAAAGATATTATCTTTGGCAGCTGTCGAGTCGTGTCGCCTTCAAACAGAGCACTATATATCACATCCATTGGTTGGGTTATAGTTTGACTTAGGAGCTGTACTCGTTATCTGATTTTTACCTCCACCGACTGGTTAAGCTTCCAGTCCCTATGGAGCCTCTATTGATGCCTCCTGCGTCATAGAGATGTCCCAGTTTGTATATCGAGTCTATCCTGCCTTCATTCAGTCACCATACGCCGTTATTCTCTTGTTCGAAGGAAGTTGAAACCTGAGTCGGCCATTCCTCAGTTATCTTGACTTTGCATGTCGGCCATTCCCAGTATAGTTACTGGTTCGTGCACCTTATGATCGAGTTCTTCCATATTATACAGCCTTGCTGAGTACCTCGTGTCGGATGATGGGGGATGCCCTAATGCCCTCCTTCCAGCGGATTTCATCCCATCGACTTCAGATAATTTATTCTTGGATTGGAGTCTAGAGTCATTTTGAGTGCCTTGAGACTTGCAGTCATCAGTGCCAGGTTCTCTCGCCATTGACAGTTTTGGGAATACATCAATGTCCCCTGATCGATGGATTCTCTCAAGTGTTCGACCTCAACACATTTATTCACACTTGTTAGTTTGCACTCTAGTACCTTGATTCCCATTTTCATTATTGGTGGGTGATCTCGCGTCTGTTAACGGTATACATCAATGACCGGTAATTAGACGATGGACTACTATGTTCGACCTCGACACCTCTATTCTCATAGTAGGACATGAACTTGTAGCGGTTTGTGTAGAAGACCTTGCAGATTGGTGGCATCCACTATATGCTACCTCCTTGATCGTGCCAGTGTTCATGAGATTTCAGCTCTCGTGACTTGTTCTAGTATATGTCAGACATTTCCAGCCATTATGGAGACCTTGATCTGTTATATATCTTCAGCCTTTATGGAGATCATTGTACTTTGTATATCTTCATCATGGAGATTCTGATCTATGTATATTGTACGTGGCGATGACCACATATGTTCTATCATGTTTCATGCCTATTCATGGCCATTGTACTTTTATGTATCCGGGACTGCTATATGTATTTGCAGTTATATGCAGAGTTGTATTATGGTATTATGTTGATTGGGTGGCTGGTCTTCCATTTGGGTACCTTCATCACTTCACTTCTGGGATGGACTTATAATGTATTTCGGCCATCGTATAACCCCTCTGATCTCATACATTAGGGGGCATCTGTTATAGCGGATTTCACCACACTAGGTGAATCACACATTGTATGGCCTTCCCCTGTCCCGCTGCAGACTCATTATTCCCTATGGACCATTTGTTGTCTTTTGATGTATCATTGACTATCCCTAAAAACATTAGAAAAATGATATACGCGGCCTTTTCCTCGATAACCACGTACATACGCGGATATTCCCTCTATAGTCGCGTACATCGGGATGTGTGCATAATCCAAAACTGTTGGAGCATTCCTTGACTTGGATCCGACTCATATGACTCCTGGCCTTCCATATGCCTTGAGATCGCATGGATTCGACCTTTCAGTATCACTTTGAAAAGCTATATAAGGAACCATTGAGACATTGAAAGCATAAGAGAGAATTGAGAGTATCGAAACTATAGTCCATTGTTGCTAGAGCTATACTTGAGTCTGCATCCCTTTGTTCCTTTGGAGCACTGTTTTGTTCTTCCCAAGCTTGCCTTTGCTTGTGAGAATTGAGAGTATCGAAACTATAGTCCATTGTTGCTAGAGCTATACTTGAGTCTGCATCCCTTTGTTCCTTTGGAGCACTGTTTTGTTCTTCCCAAGCTTGCCTTTGCTTGTAATCTTGCTATCAGAGTGATGGAGGATTGAGGTGGTGGAGGCCCAAGTGGGGGATTCAGTTTCTCCGGTTCGCAGAAGTGCCGTCAGAGGTTGTCACATGTAATATCTGATTCATCTTAATAGAAATATCTTTTCTTGTCCAGTAATGTGTATTTGAATGAATGTTGCATCCATTGGAATATGTCAAATGCTTATACATTATTGATTATATATGCTAGAATAGATCTAACACCATGAAATATAGTATGCTTGTATTGTTTACTTGTTGTTGAGGACGTGCTATAACAATTCAAGCTGAAGATTGGAAAGCTCAACGGGGATCTACTTCAACCGTCCGGAATAAGGTACGAGGTTCGATCCTTTAGTGTTAGATGTTTTTATTTCTATTGCATATTGGGAAAGATTGATTTCTGGAGTCTAGCTGTCTGTTGTGGTACCCCAAGCCATAGGAATTTCTCTCCGTAACAATGACAGGGCCACCAAAAGAATAATGAGGAGGACGGGAAAGAAGGTGGAAGCGAAATATCTATCATGGAAGATGGTCACAGATACCGCTGTCATGCTAGGGACAAACAAGGATCCTAGGTTCACGATAAGATCCGGGGCTGCCATGATTGATGCATTCGAGGACAACATAAACAGGGTAATGATTGAACTAGAGTCAGTTAAGAAGACCTCTGCTCAGCTAAAAGACACACTAAGAAAAGAAAGAGATGAATGTAATAGACTCAAGAGGAAATATGAGCACATGCAAAGGGAACTGGAATCCTCAAAAGGTGAAGTCTATACCCTTTAAGTGGAGATGCGAGCAAAGGG
Source organism: Pseudotsuga menziesii (assembly GCA_001517045.1). Classification (NCBI taxonomy): domain Eukaryota; kingdom Viridiplantae; phylum Streptophyta; class Pinopsida; order Pinales; family Pinaceae; genus Pseudotsuga; species Pseudotsuga menziesii. The sequence continues at coordinate 6,188 of LPNX010997847.1, read as the reverse complement.
AACAGCACAGGAGTCCCTAGAAAACGTACAACAGGAAACCCAAAGTCTAAAGAGTGATAAGGAACATTTACTGGAAAATGTGATAGATCTGGAAGAGCAGCAGAAGGTCATCTATGAGGCCAGTGATTCATAGGTTCAAGAGCTGAAAGGGCAGCGAGCTTCTCTGAATACTGATCTGGAGGAAGCCAAGGAACAGCAAGTCGATTTGTAGCCATTTAAAGAATATATCCTGGCTCAAAAAGCTCAAATGCTACAGCTGCAGACGGCTCTGGAAGAAGAGAGGCGCAAAGTCCTTTAGATTGACAGCAGGCTGAAAGAGATCATGGAAAATTCCTCATACTTCATTGATCGATCTCAGGAGGTTCTTGAGGTCTTGAGTGCTAGAATGGCAAGGCCTGAAGATGATGCCGAGACTCTAGAAGGGCTACCAGAAAAAGACCAGCAAGCCCTCAAGAGAGATCATAGCCTGATAGAGTTCACCATCAGTACTGCAGAAGACTTCAAGAAGGCTGTAAAAAAGACGTAGGGAGCATGCTCAAAGTATTTCAGAAGGCTCCTGAATACGTACAACCAATGTCAAACAGAGGCTGAGCATAGGCTTGAAGAGTTCCCGGACCATGAGGCCTTTATGGAAATATTACAGAAAAGATATCAAGATGCAGAGGCTAGAACTCAGCATATTAGAGCCATTGATGACCTAGTACTGAAGAACGAGGTAGGCAACGCAGCCGTTAGCATGCAGTTTCTAGAAGATCAGCTTCGGTTGAGGCCAGCAAGGATCGAGGCCATTAAGAACCAAGTTGAAAAGTTCAAAATCAACATTCAGTTCCTGGAGCCATGCGCATTTGAAGGCATTGCTGCTAAAGCTGCAGCGTGGAAGAAGTTTGTAGATAACAAGGTGGGATCCTCCTCATAAAGGACCGGTCAACTTTGTAATAATTTAATAATTTTGTAAAAGTTGTTNTTGCTGCTAAAGCTGCAGCGTGGAAGAAGTTTGTAGATAACAAGGTGGGATCCTCCTCATAAAGGACCGGTCAACTTTGTAATAATTTAATAATTTTGTAAAATTTGTTGAGAAATGAAGCGTTGGGAAAGCAAAAGGTTGGGAGGCCCAAAGGTCACTTTGGGCAGCCCAACCATTTTGACCTTTTTGTATAAAAGTAGGAAGCATAGAAGGGAAAGGGGTTTTTTTCCCCAGTAAGATTGGCGATGACATATTGTAAGAAGAACTACTTCATTTTGCAATAGAAATTGCAGTTTGCCTGTTGAAAGAAGATCGGTGGGATTTCAAATGTTTTGCCATGGATAGTTGAAATATGAACTACTTTGTTTTTCAGCATTGTGTCCATGAATCGTGAGATCGTTCTAACTTTATGACCTATGTCTTGTTTAAATGATTTCTGATTTATTTTATGAAATAACCACCATGAGTAATGCATGCTTATCATGAAACAATTAGCTATCTGGTTGTGGAAATATCTTTCATTGTTCATGCTTGTAAAATTAAATGTCAGCTATCTGTAATTGCTTTTATCATGTGTGCACATCGGCATTACTCATATATATTAAATGTAAGTTGGCTCCCCGGGGATAGGTAGATAGGGATAGATAGATAATTAGGTCATTGCATAGCTGCATGTGTGATTCAGATGCCGGCGAGTCTAAGACGAGAGGTAAGAACCTGCGCATCACATTGTGACCGCTCCCTGCATCCTTCACCACCCTACATGTTTAGTTCACTTCTTGCATATCATTCTTAAGTTAAAATACAAATTCCGGTGGACCGGGCCGCAACCGGTAAAGCCTTTGTTTGTGTTTGACCTACGGTAGCCGGACCGCAAACCGAACGGATTCCCTATACCAAACAGTCAATGGGATAGTTGGGAACGTTGATTGGGGAGAATCCCTTTTTGTTGTCGCCTACGAATTTCCAAGCCTCAACAGGTTGATTCCAGATTGACGCGTTACCGGTATGGAATTGCGGAGGATGTCAAGACTCATTTTCAACCCACCAGAACTAGCTATGGTAGTTATGGTATGGCTGGTTTTCCTACACATGATTTGGCATTTCATGTAGAATTTGACTTCAAGCCTAACACTATGCCTAGGGGCACTCTCATTCCTTACCATGCGGAGAGGTTTGGGAGCACTGGTCACATTGCACCTTTCGTACCAGTGGTGGAAGTTACGTCACATATTCCTCCTATGTCTAGGGTTAGTGATCCTATTAAAATACCAGATCCAAGACGAGTGACGATAGGGAATAGTACATACTTGATTACTCAGATCCCTTCGTCCTCTATCCCTAGTTCTTCAAATGTCCACCCTACACCTTATTCATGTGGTCCTTTGAGTCGACACATGGCTACAAGTCAGGTCCGTACTGCGGTTACTAGACCGATTGTGTCTCAAGTCCACATATCAACCGTTGCTTTGGGAGGTTATGTTCATGCTTCTAGAGGTCACATTACTACTTCTGGGGCATATATCCCTACTTTCGATATGTATATTCCTACTTTCGGAGTGTATCTTCCTACCTGCGGAGTGTCTCATGGGACATTGCATCCGATGACCTATGGACCATATTATGGGACGTAGTATGGACAGGGTTCTTCACCTTATGGGGGCGGGTATCAACAACCTACCTACTCTCCTAATTACGGATTTGTAGCTCCTACTAGTCAAGGTCCACCTCACTATGGTGCTTCCACGCCACCCTATACAGGTCATATGGGAGGAGGGCACTATGGCCAAGGCCATGGTGGTAATCAAACCTATATGAATCAGGGAGCAGTCCATCAACCTCATCATCCTAGGCTCCCTTTCCTCATGACGCTCAATCTTCCTGAATTTGAAGATTGACGGACGATCCTGTGGCTCATGACCCAGCTTGGTCGGCTGTCCCTACCGAGCTTCCTTTGGACATACCTAAGTTCTAGGGAAAACTAGGAGAGGATTTGAGCAAACACATTACTATGTTTCACCTATGGTGCTCTTTGAATTCCTTACATCAGGACTCAATCCGTTTGAGACTATTTCAACGCACCCTCACAGGGCTTGCCGCGAAATGGTACATAGAGTTACCTAGGGGAGATTTCGCTTTGTTCGACGACCTTGCGATGAATTTTATTAATCACTTCCAGCTACGAGTGCATTATGATGTTGGTACTGAACTATTGTCAACATTTTGGCAAGATAAAACCACACATATATCTGATCATATTCAAGAGTGTCGTAGATGGAAGAGGTTAATTAAAGCTTTTATACCACCGAAATTCCTCCTCGAGTGGTTCCTCAAGTCGTTATTACCATATATAGCAAAGGATGTTTCTACATCTAGAGTGAAGAATGAGGAACAAGCAATTTTTAGGGTGTAGGAACTGGACTTGATCTATGCTTAGTTCGGTTTGTTATATGAGATTATTCCCAATGCTCTGCGTTCCAGTTTCGAACCGAAATTCTAACCTGGACCACATGCCGATGGCATTGTGGGTTGTGCAAGTGTGAAACCTGCAGATTTGGTTGCAAAACAAGTTAGTTAATTTTCAATACCCCAATCTGCTTCGGGACAAGCTACGGCTTCGTCTCAACCCTCCCAAATAGAGAATGTACTTTCTGTGCAATCGTCAGACTAGAAGGGTAACCAGCAGCCTGGACGGAATAGAAAAAAGGGTAAAAATAATTGTAAGGGTGGGAATAAGAATGAGAATGCTAGTAATAGTGACAAGAATGACTAGAATGCTGGGGGGGACAAGCAAGCTAAACGAAAGGTTAAGTTCCCTTGCAAGTTATGTAAGGACAATCACCTCACTTACTTGTGCCCTTGTATTGAGGAAGCTTCGAGATTCTTGGCACAAGGCCCAGCTGTGCTAACTAACCCTTTACTGCATAATCAAAATATGAACTCGAAGTCCCATGATAATTCTGGTGATGATCATGATCCGCCGGAGTCTAATGGTCATGGGTGCATTAACATGGTCCGTGCTGTGAAAGTTGTGACACGTGCAAAAGNCAAAATATGAACTCGAAGTCCCATGATAATTCTGGTGATGATCATGATCCGCCGGAGTCTAATGGTCATGGGTGCATTAACATGGTCCGTGCTGTGAAAGTTGTGACGCGTGCAAAAGATTATAGTTCGTCATAACCCAGCCTAGGTAAAGAACCTGATCCACCAGGGTCCCCTTTGCGTATTGAGAAACCTGTGGATAAACTTGAGGTTGCACCTCGCATTCCAAAGGGAGTCCTTTAGTGTTTAGGGCATAATCCAAATTCCCGAGCCACCCAAAATTATTCAGTTGTCGAGGATTTGGGCCATACTCCTTGTGCGATGTCTGCATTGGAAGTGCTTTAGAGTTGTCCTTTGCAAAGGAAGGCGTTGCTTTCTTCCCTTGGTGTGAACGATGATGATTCTTCCTCTGTGATCAAATTTGAAACCACAGGACTTCAGCCTCACTTGCCCTACTATGTGTCTCTTTTGATTCACATAGAATGTCTTAATATGATCATCAAGCGTACTGTGATTGATGACGGTACTGTTGCTTTTGTGATGTCTTTGTCCTGCTGGAAAGGTCTGGGTTCCCCTGAGTTGTCTAAATCAGCGACCATGTTAACTATGTTCGATGGGAGATCTTTTAGGCTGCACGGTATCCTTCCTTCCCTTAAAGTCCATTTGGGAGGGAAGACCGTTGCAATAGAGGTCGAGGTGGTTGATGCACCCCTTGACTACAATCTCTTGCTGGGTAGGAATTGGATGTACAGTATGCAAGCCGTTGCTTCTTCCTTGTTCCACGTTGTATGCTTTCCACATAACGGGAAGATTGTAATGATTGATCAAACGACATTCAAGAATCTGTCTGTTATTGCATCTTCGGGAGCTTCGATCCTGATCGTTGAACATTCTCAGCTAGCAACTGGGAGTGTGGGTGTAGGCATGTATCCATCCCTTATGGGGAGATTTAGTTGTCCTACACCGATCCTCATGGTAGGATCTAGTTTCAATGAGGCTTCGACATCTACGAGATCAGTGTCCTTTCACACGAGTCATATGGAAGATCCTTGGATTCCTCCTCCACCGAGTACTTCAAGTGAGCCCATTGTGATGGACGTGCAATTGCCTGTAGTGATGATAGCTTATCAAGCTAATCTTGAGTGTGCTGCAGTGCCTAGTCCTTCCTCTTCGCAAAAAAAGGAGGAGGACCCTTATGTGCTGCCAGCATGGGTAGTACAGTCTTCTCACATGCACGACTGTCTTGATATGGTTTTCCCTTCAGATGAAGCGATTATCGAGGCTATGTCGAGAGTTGAGCCACCATGGGAGGAACTCCATCATAGATCGTATTTTCTTCTAGAGCTTGACCGCTTGGAGCATGAGGATTTTAATGCAGTTCTTAGTCAGAGAGTTGATAGTCCTATGGTTTCATTAAGCTCTCTTGGTCCGATGGATGATGGAAACATGGAAAACATATCTTCAACGATTCCTATCAACATCTCTCGCAATCCTGGCACGATAGAGAATGTCTATATTGGGGCAGAATGTTCCCATGCTGAGATTCTTGAATACACCGAGCTATTTAAGGAATTCAGTGATATTTTTGCTTGGTATTACGACGAGATGCCAGGTATTGACCCTCAAATTGTCGAACATGAGATTAAGACTTACCCCAATGCTAAGCCTGTTCGACAGCGTTTACGTGTGGTGAATCCTAGGAAAGCACCTGCCATTAAGGCAGAGATAGAGAAGCTGTTGAAAATCCGGTTTCATCTATCCCGTTCCCTTGACGAATTGGGTTTCAAACCCCGTTCCGGTGGATAAGAAGTAGGGAGCGATCCACATATGTACTGATTTCCACGATTTGAATTGTGCCTGTCCTAAGGACAACTTCCCCACACCATTTATTGATCAGATTTTGGATGAGTGTGCAGGTAGCGAGGTGTTCTCCTTCATGGACGACTTTTCCGGATATAATAAAATACAAATTAAACCTGAGGACCAACATAAAACTGCATTTATATGTCCTTGGGGAATGTTTGCATATCGAAAAATGCCTTTCGGCCTTAAAAACGCCAGAGCTACATTTCAGCGGGCGATGACCTTGATCTTCCACGATCTCAAGTCAATTATTGAAGTATTTTTGGATGACCTCGCTGCTCATTCTCGTATGAGAATGCGTCATCCCTATCACTTG
>LPNX010997829.1:19565-59574 GCA_001517045.1 Pseudotsuga menziesii | reverse complement strand
ATAATATAAATATTGTAAGATATCTATATTTTCAATATAAATATGCTCTTTTCAATTAAACACATTGTTCAAATACTTCATAAATAAATAATGAACACTGGCAATAATTAATTCAATTGGTTTTCCCTCTTTCCTCTTGTATATGAAAAAAGTCAAACTGTATTGCACTAATGCTTTTCTAGTTCATAATTGATTTTGATTGTTAAAATAATTAATATTAATAAACAAGAGATGATTTACTATCATCCGATATCATTAAATAAATTTATAGGTAAGAAATTTCTCACATTAATCTATTATTCATAAAGCAAACATTCATCAACTTAGTTTTTAATACACTACCACAACCAACAATAATAATAATAAATTATGTTGCTACTTTAATTCATAATTTATTTTAATCATTACAAGGGTAAAACTTAGACTTTAAAGTCATAAAATATTTTCTTGTTTTGATTATAAGTGGTGCCAACTTCCAAAAATAAAACAACATACTCAACAAAGACAAAAATAATTACTATGACAATATTTATAATTGTTGTAATAACAAATACAATGTTGGTATTATGTTATAAAATAATTTAATCAACTTAAAATTTAATACAAACTATAAATAACATTAATATAAAGTATGTAAAGATTCAAAGGCTATGACTTTTTTCATTTTGAAAGAACTCAATCTAGCGGAAGTTCTAAATTCTAGATCCACTAAATAATTACAAATTTAATGAAATATGTGTTCCAAGTCTAAAGACTCTTAGAAGCCTCTGCCAAGATAGTTAGATCACTTAAAACCTGGGATCTTCTTTGCAATCTGGCAAACTCAGCATCTTTGTTCTCCATTTGATTGTGTGTCTTCTCACTCCGAGTCTTCATGTGTTCGAACTGCTTCTGGATGGTTTTTTTCTCTTTCAAAATGTCTTTAGATATTGAAAGTAACTTCTGATAATATGCTTCCTTCTCCTCCAAATATTCTCGTAATAGTTTATTTGCAGTCATTAACTTCTCATTAATATTCTGTAAAAACCTACTTTGCTCCTTATATGTTTGCAAATATTTCTTAATTTGGTTTAATTCTAGAGTTATTTCAATGGATTCTTCTTTCATAAGGACCTCATCTTCTTGTGGAAGCTTCGAGACTGAACAATCTTTTGAACACACTTGTGTATTAGTGCAAAATATTTCTTGTATAGACCCTGTAACTCCTTGAACATCAATAAAATTCTCATTATCTAAACCATATTGACCTTTGGATGTGTATACAGTTTCTTCGCTGAAAGAATCATTTATCACCACAATTTCTTCACAGTCTTTATGCACCAATTCCATTTCTGCCTACACTTTACTTCTTAACCTAGTCCTAGGCTTCACACCAATGCTTTGTGATTTCAAAAGCTGAACTCATGCTTCATTATTTAACATCATACTTAATGTTTCACGGTTTTCATCTGTAATTGAAACTTCAGGAAACAAATTATTCTGATTTGGTTCTTCTATAAAACCCTTACCTTCTGCTGTAACATATTCAGCTTTTCATTCATGATTTCTTGTTTGCTGGTTCAAGTATTCTGTTACCCTTTTTCTTTTTTCTTTGGTCCTTTTTTCAAACCCTAACTCTGACAGAAAACTTTCCCAAGTCCGTCCTTCTCTATGCAGTTGTGAAATCAGCAACAATTTTATTAAACCCTGATGGTATACAGAACGAGCAGTATGCTCTAGATGGGATTGAACCCACATAACCATATTTTGCAAGCTCTTAAATAGATAAAATGGGGGATTGAGCTTTAAGCTTCCATTGAGGTGCATCAACAACCTTAAATGACATTTGAGAACCCTGTCATACCGACCTTCGCATGTAATATAATTTTGAACCATTTCCAAGGGAATTTGCCCGTTAGGTTTTATCTTGCTCACATGAATACCATTCTTCCACTCTAATTTTTCAAACCCTAGCATTAAGAACTCACCGTAATTTCCTTGAAAATCCTGTTGCTTAAACCATCTTTCTCCTTGCGCTAGAACCCCTATTGTTTCTGCCAGAGACTGTTCATTCACCATGATATTTAAACTCTTGAGCTGAACCATTCCATATTTACAATTTTTGATGAAAGCTATGGTTACCTGTGAATTATAACCCTGCAACTTTTCACAGAAAAAAAACCATCCAACATTTTTCATCAACTGGGCTGACCTTGGAAATTGCAGTATCCATTGTGTGTTATCGGGTTCCAATTTGAAAATTAGGCCTCCCGGTCTTCTTTTCACCACAATTTCTGAATCTTCTTCCATTTTTATTCTCGACATTCTGCAAACTCTTCAAAATATAAACTTCACAGAGCTAATGGAATTTGAGAATAGTAATATGAACGGTTTTTAGGGAAATATAGAATATTACTGTCAACATTTGTACCATTACTCATTACACCAAATGCCTCAATTTAATATGAATAACATTTGTGAAAGCAAATGAGTGACACAATGTGACAATTATTATTTAGACAGGACTGCCTTTAAGAAATAATACCGTTGCTTTTAAATCATAGTATTGAACCTGTCAAATTTATCATGTATTTACATACATCCATATATCATCGTTTCATTGTCATATTTTTTTACAACGAATGATATTCATGAATAAAACCATCAATGCAATACTTTTAAGGAATGCTTCCAGTTTAAAAAATCCAATTTATAAGAAAACCTCTTGCTCTTAATATACGTTCATAACTTTAAATAATAAATGATGTGATCCTTCAAAGGAAATCACAATAAAAAATATAAAAAATTATGTCACTCAAAGATATAAAATAAGGGAAAATTAAAGAAATGAACTCAACATAAACAAAAAACTATAAAACCCTAGGATAAAAATGAAAAAACAACCATAGATATAAAATATGGCTCTGACTGGGGACAAATCTTTCATTGTGAAGCTTTGAGAACATGTTGACTTGTGCCTTTAGAAATCTGCTAGAGTCATTTCTGTCTTATTGGGTTGGAGTCTTATCCAAATCAAATTATATATTTAGTGAATATGTACAATAATCCTTTATCCCTTCAATATGTATGAAAATACTTTAGAAAACGTCCATTGAGTGGACCTGCAATTTCTTCACCCTTCAAATTTTGCAAAACAAAAGTATTGTTTCCCAGAATTTTGATCACTGTAAAAGGCCCTATCCATAAATTATCGAACTTTCCATGCTTGCCTTTTTCATCCTTTCATGCATCCCACTTGAGAACAAGGTCACCCACTGCAAAGACATCTTTTTTAACTTTTTTATCAAAGATTTCCTTCATCCTTTTTCTATGCTCTCAGCTGTGTTTTTAATAGTTCCTCTCTCCAGTTGCAATTGCATTATCTGAAACATTCTTCTTCTTATATCATCAGGTTCTTCATTTATTTCCTGCATAAATTTAATGACTGGAGCAGCTAATTGAACAGGAAACACAGTATCAACTCCATATAGCAACTGGAAAGGGGATGTCCCTATTGACTTCTTAATAGTTACTCTATCAGCCCAAAGAGAAAATTTTAATTTGGTATCCCAACTTCTTTTATTTTCAAATAACATTTTCTTGATACTGTTCACAATATTTTTATTACTAGATTCTGCTAATCCATTACCCTGTGGGTAATATGGTGTGGACCGTTTCAAGTTAATATTATTTCCTTCACAAAATTTCATCATCTTTTTTTATTTAAAAGTAGGAGCATTGTCAGTAATTAATTTCCTAGGGCATCCAAATCTACTAAGAACATTTTCTTGTAGGAAATTAATTATGATTTGTTCAGTTGCTCTCCTTGTGGGGATTGCCTCCACCCACTTAGTGAAAAAATTAGTTGTAGTTAAGATCCATTTGTGCTGACCACTAGAAGGAAGATGATATTCACCTATAAAATCTAAACCCCACTGCTAAAATGGACCATTTACTGTTATAGGCTTCAAGGGTAATGACTGATGTTTATGCTTACCTGCAAACTTTTGACACTCCACACATGATCTGACCTGATGATACACATCCAAGAAAAGAGTAGGCCAATAATATCCTTCTCTTAGGATTTTAAAAGTAGTTGCTTTCCAATACGTTTTCCCACCACATACTCCACTGTGCAATTCGAAAGTAACAGCATCAACATCTGATTTCTCCAAACACTTCAACAATATTCCTCCAGGATCTTTCCAGTACAAAACCTGATCTATTAAAATATACTTCATTGCTTTAAGTTTTAATGATATGCATTCATTTCTATTCAATTATAGAGGGAATTGTAAGTATAAAAGGAAATATACAATGTCTTTATACCAGTCAGACTCACCATACCTGCTATAAACCTGTTGCTTACTGTATTTTGTTGCCATATCTTGTTCTGAATATTCTACCATCAAATGAAGATTTAATACCTGACAATTTGATTATGTTAGAATTTTTACTAATCCCTGGCCTTTTACCAATTTTGTTGGTTTAATATCCACATCATACTCCATAACCTTTTCTATCCATCTACCTCTTTTCCCCTCATTGTCAGGCTGTGCTAAAATCTCCTTGACTGCTGAACTTGGAACATATGCCAAAATATTGGAATGTAAAACATATATTCTGAAAAATTTGAGAGCTTTAAATAATGCATATGCTTGTTTTTCCATTGTATTATATTTAAGCTCTGAATCTCTTAATGTTTTACTGAAAAAATAAATTGGTTGTTCCAAAACATCTGCATTCTTTTGTAATAACACAACAGCTATAGTATCTTCAGATGCAAATGAAAAAATTGCAAAATCCTTTGTATAATCTAGAGCTATCAATACTGGTGCTTCTATCAATGCCTGCTTTATGGCTTCAAATGATTGTTTAGCCTGATTTGACCATTTAACTTCCTTATCCTTCTTGAGCATCTTAGTGATATGTTTGATCATTTCTGCAAAATTAGGAATAAGCCATCTTAAGAAATTGATCTTTCCAATGAAAGATTGAATCTCCTTTTTATTTCTAGGAATACTGATTTTTAAAATGGCTTTTACCCTCTTCGGATCTATTTTGATTCCTTCAGCAAAAATAATATGCCCTAACAGCTTACGTTCTGTCATAGCAAAGTGAGACTTTTTTGGGTTTAATGATAAACCAAATTTTTGGCACTTAATAAAAATTTGTCTTAAATGTCTCAAATGATAAACATCAAACTTGGAAAAGACTGTAATATCATATTCGTATATTACAACAAATTTTTCATTCTCCCCCACAAAGGCTATATCCATAGCCCTTTGAAAAGTAGCACTTGCGTTCATAAGCCCAAAAGGAATTTTATCATACATAAAAGTCCCCCATGGAGTTGTGAATGCTGTTTTTTCTCTGTCTTCAGGCTGCACTACAATCTGGTTATAACCAAAAAAACCATCAATCATTGAAATTCTATGAGATCCTACAACTCTCTACAAAATCTGATCTATTTTCGGTAATGAATAATTATCTTTCAAACAAGATCTGTTCAAGTTGCGGAAATCAACAAAAAGCCTTAATTCTCCATTTTTCTTATGTATAGGCACCAAATTTGCAATCCATGATGAATATCTCAGAGGTACAATAATTTTTGCATCTAGTAATTTTTTTACCTCTTTTTCAATTACTAGCAGCAATGCTGGGTTAAGCCTTCTAAGTTTCTGTTTAAAAGGCTTAGTGTTTTGTTTCAGAGGAATTTTATGCTGAATTATGCTAGTGTCATAAGTTCTTAAATCATGATATGACCAAGCAAAAATGTCCACAACTTCTTTCAGCAAACCAATATATTTTTTCTTTTCCTTCTCTGACAGCGTTTTCACAATTTTATCATTTTAGGCTGATCTTCAGAACCAATGTTATAATCTATAACATTCTCCTCAGTAGTCTGCTAGGTGGGATTTAACAATGTATCATCCTTTGAAAACAACCTCTCTAGTGAAACAAGTCCCTTAGGAATGAAATTTCCTTTTAATTCAAGAATCTTGTGATCAGCTATTGAATCATTTCTACAAGGTTCATTTTCCATCAATTCAAAATCATGTTCTTGATCGACTATATCATCTGAGAATTCACCTACTAACTCCAGAAATTCTTCTATCTCCTGATCATCATGAAAAACTTTCCAATGTTTGATATCATATAGGACAGAGGGTTTGTATCTTACATCAATTGGATATTTCAAATGTGTTACTTTTGGAACTTTAAAATATGTTGCTGCTAAGGCTAGGGAATCAACTGTTTCATTATATACTCTTGGAACAAAAGTTATATTGAAAGCTATAAAGAAATTTTCAATTAGATCCCAAGCTTCATTTCTATATAATTTCAATAAATACTTCTTTACATGGTAAGCATTTTTTACTTGTTGACTACTAATTCGGAGTCACCAAACAAAGCAAGCTCTTTAATACCCAAGTCTTTTGCTGCTCTTAATCCAAGAATCAAAGCCTCATACTCAGCAGTATTATTGGTTGTTTTAAATTCCAATTTGTACATAAGGGAAATGACCTCACCTCCAGCTGAAATCAATAATACTCTTGCTCTTGCCCCCTCCTTACTTGATGCACCATCAAAATACATCTACCATAAACCATCTGGTTCTTCTTTCTTTTTCTGAACTGGAATATCCTTCTGTACTTGTAAAACTCCTTCAACTTCATCACTTAATTGCAACATACAAGAACCAAGATTTTCATCAATTGAATATATTAGATGATTATTAGGGTGCTTACTATCACTTACCAAATATGCCATCTATACTTCTCTGTAAAGTATTCTAAATTCTCCTCCAAATACTGGAATTGCAGCATATGAAAGATCCATTTGTAGAGTTCCTCCCACTCTCTTTGCCCAAGATCTAGACAACAGCATACCAAATTTAGGAGAAATATCTGCTACAACTATATCCATCAATACACTTTTCATCGGTACTTGGGTTAAATTCACCACCAGATCTTTAATAACCCCAATACACTTCACTGCCCTAGAATCAAACGCATATAAATCATGATATTATTTAGTAACACTCAAACCTAAAGCTTCCATGACTGCTTTTGGCATGAGGTTATGTGAAGCTCTTGAATCTAGAAGACAATTATGTAGTAGCTGATCATGTATTGAAAGAGTTACATAAAATGGAGGGGGATATTCTGAATTATCATCAAGTTTATCAAAAGTTTTTGACCCCACAGTGATAATAGGTTTTTCATCTTGCAAATTAATTTTATCAGATGGGATAGTATTCCCTGTAAGCTTTGTTCTTAATAAACTATTTTAAAGGAACAAGTATTTAAACCTTATTAAGTTCATGCTCTAAATTGAACCCACCTATGACTTTATCCACCTCCTCAAGACATACCACTTCATCTTTTTTCTCTTTTACAATTTTCTTTTTATTTGAAGACATTTTTTGTTTAATAGGATGAACTTTCACAATATTTTTAGCCTGTGCTGCATGTTTTACCCCTGATCTAAGACCATATGATTTTTGTGCTATTTCCTAACAAACTTCAGGCATGGACATTTGATAATTATTTTCTTCATAATGATCTAGTTCTGTAGCATAATGATAATCAGATTTAGTCAGAAAATGAGAAGAAGAATCATCATCAAACTGACTAATGTTGTGTTCATGTTCTTCCAAATCATCCAACTCTCCTTCATCTATCTCATATGACTCATCATATCTCACATTATTATTTTGAAAAGGAGGTTGAATTCTCTGTTCTTCATTTTCTCACATGTCCCTCTGAATATCAGTATTTCATCTTTCTCTTGGCAAAAACCTAGGAGCAAAAGGTCTTCTGAATTGATTTTAATTTCTTTCTCCTTCAGGTATAGGTTTGTTCTGATTTTTATTTCCCAACTCCAACCTATCAATCTTAACAGACAAATTTTTAATAATTTTACTCATTTCATCCATTTTATTGTCTAAAGATCTTCCTGTAGGATTAGATGTAATGATTTCCTTTTTACCTTTTTTATCTATAGTTTGATATTATGTTTCCTCTTTGAGTTTGTTTGAAGCCAAAATATTAGACTCTACTTCCAATGTTGCATCTTGCATATTTTGAAGTGAGACGGACTTTATTTCCCTCAACAACAAAGAAAACCCATGATCAAACGAATTTGCATAAGTTAACTTTGCTGATGTCTCTAATGGTTTTATTTCAGCTGGTATTCTACTATACATTTTATTCAACCTTTTAGAAAAATATCCCACAGCTTCATCCTTCTTTCTTTTCAATGATCCAAACTCTGTAATGTAGTATAAATAATCTTTAGTATCTCCCCATTGTCTCATGAATACCTCTTCTAAAGAATCTATACCATCTATAGAGTTTGGTGGTAATTCTCTAAACCATTTTCTCACCTCACCATCTAAACTTTGAACAAAAACCCTCATCCAAACATCTTCATTTTCAAAATTCTGATTGTCTGCATAACTCAAGTATGTGTTCCAGTGTTCTTCTACAGTAATATCTCCTTGACCATTAAATCTCGAAATATATTTCTGGTAATCTCCTCCTGGGAGAGCATTAAGAGGCTGGGGAAAAACTAGTGGGGCATATCTTTTTGCTACCATAGCTGCCATCCGATTATGAGGGTGAGCCATTCTAGGACTGGAAATATTTGAACTTGTATTAGACTGATGGGTGCTTGAATGTTGTGATGAAGGAAGAAAATTACTAGGATTTGGCTGATTCACTGGGATGGTCTTAACAGAAGGTATGTGGGTTGAAAACAAAGAAGAAGCTCCTGTCTGCAATGCTTCAAGTTTAACCTTCTCCGACAATAAAGGATTTGTGAAGACTTGGAAATTATCAATTTGAGAAGGGGTAAATAATAGATCTAATTCTTCTTTTCCTTTTTCTGAATGTGGATCAAAATATGGAACAGGGATAGATGAAGATTCATGAATCTCCAAGGTTGAGGGATGTTTAAATTTTTCTAATGAGGTAGAGATCAACCTTCTCCTAGCTTCTTTTAATATTTGTTCAAGATCTGAGACTCCTGGATTTAAAGGTGATGAGGGATTTCCTCGAGTTCCTATCTTTTTTGAAGCCACTGTAACTTTCTGTAGGTGACTGATGTAGTCTATAATAGGTCTCACTAATCTTGTTCACCTTCCAAAATCAGATTCATAAGAATGTCAAATACCCAGGGAATATGTTCTTTCGTTTCTTCGTCCCTGGAAACGGTGCCAGAATATGTTATCCCTAAATTTGAACCTAGACTATAGGGGTTCAAGATTAAAGAAATATTTTTTAAAATAATTCAATAAAATCAAAAATAAAAACTGAATTAGTATATAATCAAAGATATAGGAAAAATCACATAGCCGTTAAAGATCTGTATGACATAAAATAGAATCCAAAATTCAATAACAAGGGAACTAAGAGCACAAATTTATGGAATGAATCTGACTCTGTGACTAATGGTTTGAAAGATAACTATATTTCTTCATAAGAATCATGTAATGGAATGTAATTGACCATATACAGAATAAATCATCAAAAATACAATTCATAAAATACAAAATCAGCTCATAATCATAATCATATCAAAACAGAACCTGTATTGAAGATGCAGAGAGTTTCATGTCATACAACATACATCAAAATTGGATTCCCATCTCCAATTGCCACCCATTTCAAATCTAGATACTATCTTTATATACAAAACTTCTAAGCTTCTGAGATAGTTATCAAATCCTATTTCTATGGATCGAATTCTTTCAAAAATAGAAAAGTCAATCTTCCTAAAACAGTTGTAATACAAGTGTAATACAAAATACAAATAGAAATAGACATCTATCAAAACCTAATTGCTTTCAAAATCCAACTATTACTCTAAGTCTAAAGACTCTTAGAAGCCTCTGCCAAGACAGTTAGATCACTTAAAACCTAGGATCTTCTTTGCAATCTAACAAACTCAACATCTTTGTTCTCCATTTGATTGTGCGTCTCCTTACTCTGAGTCTTCATGTGTTCGAACTGCTTTTGGATGGTTCTTTTCTCTTTCAAAATGTCTTTAGATATTGAAAGTAACTTCTGATAATATGCTTCCTTCTCCTCCAAATATTCTCATAATATTTTATTTGCAATCATTAAATTCTCATTAATATTCTGTAAAAACCTAGTTTTCTCCTTTAATGTCTGCAAAGATTTCTTAATTTGGTTTAATTATGGAGTTATTTCAATGGCTTCTTCTTTCATAAGGACCTCATTTTCTTGTGGAAGCTTCGAGATTGAACAATCTTCTGAACACACTTGTTTATTTGTGCAAACGATTTCTAGTATAGACCCTGCAACTCCTTGAACATCAATAAAATTCTCATTATCTAAACTATATTGACCTTTGGATGTGTGTACAGTTTCTTTACTGAAAGAATCATTTATCATCACAATTTCTTCACAGTCTTCATGCACCAATTCCATTTCTGGCTGCAATTTACTTCTTAACTTAGTCCTAGGCTTCACACCAATTCTGTGTGATTTCAAAAGCTGAACTCGTGCTTCATTCTTTAACATCATACTTAATGTTTCAGGGTTATCATCTGTAATTGAAACTTCAGGAAACAAATTATTCTGATTTGGTTCTTCTATGAAATCCTTACCTTCTGCTGTAACATATTCAACTTGTTTTTCATGATTTATTGTTTGCTGGATCAAGTATTATGTTACCCTTTTTCCTTTTTCTTTGGTCCTTTATTCAAACCCTAACTCTGACATCAAACTTTCCCAAGTTCGTCCTTCTCTATGCAGTTGTGAAATCAGAAACGGTTTTATTAAACCCTGATGGTATACAGAATGAGCAGTATGCTCTGGATGGGCTTGAACCCATGTAACCATCTTTGGCAAGCTCTTCAATAGATAAAATGGGAGATTGAGCTTTAAGATTCCATTGAGGTTCATAAACAACCTTAAATGACATTTGAGAACCCTGTCTTATCGACCTTCGCATGTAATATAATTTTGAACCATTTCCAAGGGTATTTGCAAGTTAGGTTTTATCTTCCTCACATGAATACAATTCTTCCATTCTAATTTTTCAAACCCTGGAATTAAGAACTCACCGTAATTTCCTTGAAAATCCTGCTGCTTAAACCATCTTTCTACTTGCGCTGGAACCCCTATTATTTTCTGCAATAGACTGTTCATTCACCATGATCTTTAAACTCTTGAGATGAACCATTCCATCTTTATATTTTTTTATGAAAGCCATAGTTACCTGTGAATGATAACCCTACAACTTTTCACAAAAGAAAACCATCCATCATTTTTCAGCAACTGGGCTGACCTTGGAAATTGCAGTATCCATTGTGTTATTGGGTTCCAGTCTGCAAATTAGGCCTCCTGGTCTTCTTTTCACCACAATTTCTGAATCTACATCCATTGTTACTCTCAGCATTCTGGAAAATCTTCAAAATATAAACTTCACAGAGCTAATGGAATTTGAGAATAGTAATATGACTGGTTTTTAGGGAAATATATAATATTATTTTCAACTGTCAACACTGTCAACATTGGTACCATTACTCATTACACCAAATGCCTCAATTTCATATGAATAACATTTGTGAAAGCAGATGAGTGACACAATGTAACAATTATTATTTAGACAGGACTGCCTTTAAGAAATAATACTGATGCTTTTAAATCATAGTATCGAACCTGTCAAATTTATCATGTATTTACATACATCCATATATCATCGTTTCATTGTCATATTTTTTTACAACGAATGATATTCATGAATAAAACCATCAATGCAATACTTTTAAGGAATGCTTCCAGTTTAAAAAATCCAATTTATAAGAAAACCTCTTGCTCTTAATATAGGTTCATAACTTTAAATAATAAATGATGTGATCCTTCAAAGGAAATCACAATAAAAAATATAAAAAATTATGTCACTCAAAGATATAAAATAAGGGAAAATTAAAGAAATGAACTCAACATAAACAAAAAACTATAAAACCCTAGGATAAAAATGAAAAAACAACCATAGAGATAAAATCTGGCTCTGACTGGGGACAAATCTTTCATTGTGAAGCTTTGAGAACATGTTGACTTGTGCCTTTAGAAATCTGCTAGAGTCATTTCTGTCTTATTGGGTTGGAGTCTTATTCAAATCAAATTATAGATTTAGTGAATATGTACACTAATCCTTTATCCCTTCAATATGTATGAAAATACTTTAGAAAACGTCCATTGACTGGACCTGCAATTTCTTCACCCTTCAAATTTTGCAAAACAAAAGTATTGTTTCCCACAATTTTGATCACTGTAAAAGGCCCTATCCATAAATTATCGAACTTTCCATGCTTCCCTTTTTCATCCTTTCATGCATCCCACTTGAGAACAAGGTCACCCACTGCAAAGACATCTTTTTTAACTTTTTTATCAAAGATTTCCTTCATCCTTTTTCTATGCTCTCAGTTGTGTTTTCAATAGTTCCTCTCTCCTGTTGCAATTGAATTATCCGAAACATTCTTCTTCTTATATCATCAGGTTCTTCATTTATTTCCTGCATAAATTTAATGACTGGAGCAGCTAATTGAACAGGAAACACAGTATCAACTCCATATAGCAACTGGAAAGGGGATGTCCCTATTGACTTCTTAATAGTTACTTTATCGGCCCAAAGAGAAAATTTTAATTTGGTATCCCAACTTCTTTTATTTTCAAATAACATTTTCTTGATACTGTTCACAATATTTTTATTACTAGATTCTGCTAATCCATTACCCTGTGGGTAATATGGTGTGGACCGTTTCAAGTTAATATTATTTCCTTCACAAAATTTCATCATCTTTTTTTATTTAAAAGTAGGAGCATTGTCAGTAATTAATTTCCTAGGGCATCCAAATCTACTAAGAACATTTTCTTGTAGGAAATTAATTATGATTTGTTCAGTTGCTCTCCTTGTGGGGATTGCCTCCACCCACTTAGTGAAAAAATTAGTTGTAGTTAAGATCCATTTTTGCTGACCACTAGAAGGAAGATGATATTCACCTATAAAATATAAACCCCACTGCTAAAATGGACCATTTACTGTTATAGGTTTCAAGGGTAATGACTGATGTTTATGCTTACCTGCAAACTTTTGACACTCCACACATGATCTGACCTGATGATACACATCCAAGAAAAGAGTAGGCCAATAATATCCTTCTCTTAGGATTTTAAAAGTAGTTTCTTTCCAATACGTTTTCCCACCACATACTCCACTGTGCAATTCGGAAGTAACAGCATCAACATCTGATTTCTCCAAACACTTCAACAATATTCCTCCAGGATCTTTCTAGTACAAAACCTGATCTATTAAAATATACTTCATTGCTTTAAGTTTTAATGATATGCATTCATTTCTATTCAATTCTAGAGGGAATTGTAAGTATAAAAGGAAATATACAATGTCTTTATACCAGTCAGACTCACCATACCTGCTATAAACCTGTTGCTTACTGTATTTTGTTGCCATATCTTGTTCTGAATATTCTACCATCAAATGAAGATTTAATACCTGACAATTTGATTATGTTAGAAGTTTTACTAATCCCTGGCCTTTTACCAATTTTGTTGGTTTAATATCCACATCATACTCCATAACCTTTTCTATCCATCTACCTCTTTTCCCCTCATTGTCAGGCTGTGCTAAAATATCCTTGACTGCTGAACTTGGAACATAGTACCAAGTGAGTACCAAGCCTGTCAAATTTATCATGTATTTACATACATCCATATAGCATCGTTTCATTGTCATATTTTTTTACAATGAATGATATTCATGAATAAAACCATCAATGCAATACTTTTAAGTAATGCTGCCAGTTTATAAAATCCAATTTTTAATAAAACCTCTTGCTCTTGATATAGGTTCATAACTTTAAATAATAAATGATTTGATCCTTCAAAGGAAATCACAATAAAAAATATAAAAAATTATGTCACTCAAAGATATAAAATAAGGTAAAATTAAAGAAATGAACTCAACATAAACAAACAACTATAAAACCCTAGGATAAAAATGAAAAAAACAACCATAGAGATAACACATACTTTATTTTCTTTGCAGTGAATGTTTGGTATGCCCATTGGTCTCTTAGTGTTGAACTGGGCTCTGATACCACTTGTAATGTCCATAAAAATTGAAAAAAAAAATTATTAGTCTAGTTAAACATAACCTATTCCGGACATTATTAAACTTGCAGAATGTGTCATACTCTATCGTACTGTTGAATTGTTGTAAGCTGTTCTTACATCTTACATCCTTACTTAAGTTATGATTATTACTCTGTTTACTGTTTGTGCTTATGATGTTGTATTGTTTATTACTATGTGATTCTTATGGTTATTCTTTGTTGTGTATGTTAGATGCTTTGATTATCTACTTAATTATTATTTTACATGTGCTTACGTTTTATACCTAGATCTAACTTAACTTTGTCTCTGGAACCAAAGTGGGTGGAGTGGCGGGACTAGTTCTCCCATGTAACTGCATCATAGGTAAAAGTCTCTACTTGTCTTGCAGGCTTACTTAGTTCTTTTGAACTAAACCACATTTAACTTGGTTACACGCATGTGTTCTTAGCGACGGTAAACTTGTTACAAAAAACTGAACACTTATTTTTGTTCTTTACTGACTTGTAGTATTGACAAGGTCAATGCCACACCTATCATTGCATGACAAAAACTCAATAATTTGATGGCAGTTATTATTCTTAGTGTACCTATCAATTGTTAATACCCTAAGCTATTTTTATTATAGGTTTATTTTACGATAAGTAATTAACTTATACTTTTGTTTTATTCTTTTACAGGTTCATAGGTCTTCATTAAACAAAGGACAAACCTTGGCTTTTATAAATAAAACATACCATGGAATATTCCATATTCGATGGTATTAGGCTTAATACCTAAAGAGTTTGTTTAAGCATGGTCCTAAGGTTTAAAACCTAAGGTAAGCGATACATATGTTAATGCCGACCTTGTATTAACTTGGGGTGGTGAATATATGATATAGTTTATACCATGCATAAGGGTTTTATGAATTTGCAATGAAAAATGGAGGCATTTGATTTGTAACGTATGAAAACTATAGCGCAGTGGGTTTGGGATTTGATAATGGGTAACAGATTCATGCCATTAATGCACATTGGAGTGTGTGGCAGCTCAAGGTTAGGGATTGGCTCACGATGGGGTTTGGCCATTACTCGGTTTGCTTGTTTTCTCTTCTTGCATCTGCGCAGCGTGGTGAAGGTGACATTCAGGATAGCAGAGTTAATATTTCATTTTGTTTCGTAGGATTTTTTGATGGTTTGTATCTTAGCCATGGTTTCCATACTTCTCATCCATCACGTTGTTGCTGGTTGCACGTGACATGGTTGGCGAGGAGCAACATTGCTCAGAGCTTCGAAAGGAGCTTGTGGGTGATGCAATAATGTTCATGGTAAGACTGTTAAACAAGCCTCCACTTGTCACCTCTTGGATTAATGGGTGGGACCGAGTTTCATCTCATCGTTGGTTTGGGTTTAATGTGTGGTTTTCGATTTTCCTTCAGGCATGGGTTTACAAAGATTTGGGTTTGTAATTAATATGATACTATTGGAAACGGAAATGGGAGCCTTGGAATTCAACTGTCCAAACTCGATTATGGATTTTATAAGACTGTTTATAAGGGTATACTGCATTTGATTTCAATGGTTATTTATGCTAGTCTTTATATGGCATTCGCCTTCATGGTTGGTCTCTGTATATTCACTTCCATTATTTGTCTTGGCTGTAAGAAACTAAATAGTGATAGTGTATGGTTTGAGACCATGCCGTGAATGGCATGAGCACTCTCCATGGCAGCTGCGATAGCTTGGATTGGTGCATACTTACTATTTTCTTTATTTATGTGTAAATGGCAAGTAATACAGTCGTGGCTGTAAAAAACCCTGCGTTGGAAATCATTGTTGTAGGTTGTTTGTTGACAGGGTTTCCATGCATTTGAAAAGGTTCAGTTTAGTTGAATGTGTGGTTATTTATGGGTCTGAGGCAATGCTTATAGCATGTGTACAAAAAGTGAGGGTCTAACAACTTATCTATAGTGAATTTATCTTATTGTTACAGCCCACATACACACTGTGTATAACGTGGCTTTATGAAACGTAGAAGGACTCTACAAGATTGTTGAAATGCTATGGTTTATTTTATATAATGGCGTTGAGTATTATGGTATGCGTTTTTGACATCTAGGCGTCCAGAGGACTCGATCTTGAGATCTCTTGTTTAAATATATAGTTTTTTATTTAGTGTCGTAAGTACACTTTGGTTATTTTTTACATGTTTGTTGTAGATTGTATTATGTTGGACCTTTTATATATGTTATACTATTTCTATTATAAAGTCTTCTTATGTGGATTTTAATACTTAGATGGTTCGACTTGTTTCCTTCATGTCATGGGTTTATATTATTAATAATAATATTCTTGTTTATACTTCATAGATATAGATAGTATAGTAGTTATAAATTGTGGACCATGTATAGGGCCTCGATTACTTGGACTCTTAAAAGATTAGGATGATATTTATTTTAATTATTCTAGATCTGAAACTTAGATCTGAACTGGACTTTTTAATTATATCATGCTTCTGCTAACAATATGCAATCTGTTAGTCAAGTATATAGGCCAACTATTATCTAGGTTTTTAATCTGAAATAAATCTTAGTTTGTAGGAATACAATACTACAACAATAAAAGATAATACAGAAGTAAAGCCTAAAAATACCAAACCCTTGATAATCTTAAACAAGAATTAAATTACATCCTAGGGTTATAGATTAAAATGTAGACCCTAAGACAATGGGATAGAAAACAAGGCACATAGGGTTTAGAAAACATATTGTAAACGTTTTCCTAATTTAGCCAACATTTAATCTAGAAAAAGTAATAGGAAGTCGAGGACCTCATACCTATAAATTGAAGCTCCTTTAATGGTCAAAACATGCACACTCAAATAACCAACATTATCAAATCATAGGGAGATCTGACCTCTATATTAGGTGACTGAATCACTTGGGAAATATCACATTCCACCCAACCATGACCCAAAACCATTCCTGGTTTCAATTCAGATCCCCCCGAGTTGGTTCCAACATGCAAGTAGCTTAGAGCTCTTAAGGTAAGGCTGCCCTAGTTTGTATATCATGTCTGGATGAATTCTCTCTTTTCCTTCTAGGAAATGTTCTCCAAGAACTCTCTTGAGAATTTTTGGTAGAATAATGACCCCAAAATATAGATGAGATCCCCAAGCCTCTCTTGGGCTTCAGACTTTATAGACAAACGTTTCATTCAAAGGGGTAGTTAAATCAAGAAATGCTTCATTTTTTTATTTAACCCTTTTCATTTACTTAGTACTTTTAATATTTTGACTTAGGAACTTTTAGCTAGTTCCTAGCTAGATTTTTAAAGGTATTATACTATTTAATCTTTATCTTAGTAATAATAGTAATAGATGGAACTTTTCATTATTAATATTATTACTATATTTATTCTTTATACATACCATGTATAAAATACATAATAATATAACATTTGTTAACATTTGTCTTGGGGTATCACATGTTGTGATCCCCAGAATTATGACACTTTATTCATTAAGGTCATCACATAGATGGGTAGGTCTACAAGTCTAGGAAACTCTAAACATCCTTGCATGTTGGATTCCCTCGTATAGCATGGTAGTTCTTCAGGATTGGATGAGTATACAGAAATTCAAAATTTCATTTAATCACTTATAAATAAGTCAGATGAGGTCAATATTTTTCTCGAGTTGTTTTCACTCGAGAATGATTAATTCTTTTCAGTAACTCCTCCTAGCACTTATGAGATCCCATAATCAATGCTAAGAACAGGGAATTACAAACTTAGTGTGATTCCAAATCTCTTCGCTCAACACTAATGCTAGGATGTACATGTACGATACACCTAGGGATACAATGGCCAAGGATCCGATGTTCCAGAGCTTATGATCAACATCAACATGGAAGGCTTCAGGGCTTATGCCCAACACTTACAAATTATCTTTTCATGTGCTTGAGAGCTTCATGCTCAACACAAATATAATACTCGTGTGCTCGAGAGATTCTCTCTCAACACAAACATCAATCACCCACGTGCTCGGGAGCTCCTCGCTCAACACTAAACATCTCATCAATCATGTGCTCGAGGGTCCACACCAAACACAAACAAGCACACACACACACACACACACACACACACACACACATATATATATATATATCATCAACAATTGGCTTACATCCAATATATAAAACAAATCATCATATTCATATGCAATGGGGTCTTTGATAGAGTATATAAAACATCAATCTCACATCATAATCAATAGGCTCATGCCTATAAGTGTTAGGTCCAAAATTCGGGATATTATAGCTTTAGATCCAATGAACTCCAGTGTGATTACAGATGAATTGAAACAAGCTACATATTGATCGCCATGCTTAAGAGTCCTCTCCACCTTGCAACAAATAACAAACATGCTATATGAATGAATAAAACATATATAAACGATACAACCCTCTCTAGTAGATTGTGAACCAGACATCCACTTGAAATATTCTTCAAATATGAAAAGTGTGCGTGTTTAATTGGATCTTTAATAGCTATATTTTACATAGAATGGAGAGATTGAATTCTTGTAATTCCATGCACAAAACTAGTTACTACCTTGGGCTTCTTGTATTTCACTCCATAAACCTAATCACATGAAGGTTCGTTGTCCTCTCTGCCATATTCTCTAATGAATACAAAGTCATAAATGATTTCTTTAATAAAATAATGATAAACACCACATCCCATTTCTCCATGAAAGTCAAAAAAATTTACATTAAAAAATTAGGACTTGGATTTGTTTTTGAAAATATGATGAGTTTTTGGCATTTCAACTACTCCTACAATGGCTTGAGTAATGTGAAGAAACGCCTCTTTTCTTACCAGCATTGTCTCATGATAACTTGGCAGGCAAGTTAGCTCATACTTTATTAATGATATTTTTATGAATATAAGCAAGTTATCTTCTCTTGAGGCAGTAATATCATATTTAATTTGGATTATAAGAGCTTACAAGGGACTTATAGAAGATGGTTGTATTACAATGATTTATTGAATAATATGGGATGTTGGAAATTGTAGAACAACATATCCAAGTCACTTTTTATCAATTTTCTAGGGTGGATAAGAAGAGTTTGTTAACAAAGAAAAAAAAAGTGGTAAGTGAGCACGTTCAGAAATTTGCATATTTGTAAAATTTAGCTTGAATTGATAGAGTATGATGGAAATTAATAATACTAGAAATGCTAATGGGTCTCTCACAGGTTCTAAATCATAGTCATAAAATGTGAAAAAAATGGGAGTGAAAAAAAACACACACTGTTGTTGGGAAAAAGAGAAAGGATTTGAAATAGAGCAATTAAACATCAAATTCTAATTCTAATAACTTCAAAATAGGCTAAATAAAGAAATGTGCATACCTTACTTTGAGTTGTAAGATCAATCATGCTCCTATGTCTTCCAAATACCTCTCCAATATCTCTCGAAAAATCGTCAATGTTCAAAACCTCGACATGAGTAGTAAAAGTCAAGGTTTGGGTATGAATGTTTAGAAAGGTTATGAGGCTGGAGAAAAAATGAACCCATTAGTAGTTAAAGTTGGTGTGTTCTAAAGGGCCATTACTAGCCACTAACATTACATGTTGACCTACATTACAATCTTCAAACTTCAAACCATCACTGCTAACTAACAATCTAAACATCAGCTAACATGACGAATAGTTATGGTATGTATGTGTATGGAATATGATAAAATGGGACATGCTAACCAATGCCATAGCTAATAGTTGGCATATGCTACACTCTCATACTAGTGTTCCATTAAACCAATATTAAGAGTATTAAAATTAATGATAGGAGATCTAAATAAGTATTCCATCAAACTAGTATTGAACAAATATTAAAATTTATGACGAGATATCTAAATTAGTATTTCATAAAACCAATTTTAAAATTTATGATAGGAAATCTAAATGGATAGACTTCAAATCTAAGGTTTCAATATTTTCATGCATGTCATTGTTGATTCTCTGACAACTAGATTCTCTGACAACTCTGGTTGTCACAATGTATACAAGTAGCATCCAACTGGAGATCAAATAAATCATACATTAGCTTCCTCAGCCATACTACCTCACAACTAGCTAAACAAATTGTGACATACTCTGCTTTAGTGCCACACATGATTGATTCCTGCTAAACCAAGAGATCACACCTGATCCCATACTGAAGCAACACCCTAAGTTCTCTTCCTATCGATGGCATTGCCTGTCCAATCTGAATCAACATAACCCTCTAGGTTAATATTCTGATTTGCATCGTACTTGAGCCCATAATCAATTGTACCCCTCAGGTACCTCAGAATATGCTTTGCAGGAGTCAAGTGAACATGTCTCGGATCTGTCAGAAACCAGCTTTAGGTGTTCACAACAAAGCAAATATCTGGTCCCGTGTTCGTTAGGTACATCATGGACCCAATCATCTGACGATACATCATAGCATCAATTGTCTCTGATGAAGCATCACTCAATAGCTTTGTGTTCGATGCCATAGGTGTGGTCATGGCCTTGTAGTCCATCATCCTGAACCTCTTCAGGATATCTACTGCATACTTCCCTTGTCCACACCTCCATTCCTAGAAAATAGTGCATCAACACATAACATGAGCATCACTTGTCTTCCACCTTCAACCTTGAAGCAAAGTTTGGAATCCACTTTACTCTTAGTAAATCCTAGAGTCATCAGTAATCTGTCCATCCTGTCGTACCATGTCGAACCTCAAGATATTCTGTAGTCACTCCCTCTGAAGCAGAGCATCATACTCACTCTGTCTTCCGTACTCTATGAACTGAAACATTATGTACCAGAGTTACAAGTAGGTTCCCATGCTACTAATATTCTATGTATCCATCTAGTGTATATAATTTCATCTTCAACCTTGTAGCAAAGGTTAATATCTTCATCAAGCTCATCATGTATGTGTTTTAACTCCCACTGGTTACAAATGTCTTTTCCTAGTCTATGCCTTGTATCCCACGATGTTTCCATCTACTGCATGATGGAATTATGAATTTCCCTTCACGTATTGATACTGCATCCTAGACATCATTCTTCTTGAACTGATCTTCCCTTTGTTCTTGGAAGGTTCTGCATCAATGATGTCGCTGGATTTTGTCATATTATTTTTCATTTTGAAATGTGTCACCTGTTCTTCAGAACAAGTCTCATCCTTCGTTTCTTGTAGCCGATTATGTATGCGATCTTTCCTACAAGTCAAATGCATTTGTATGGTTAGAAACATTTCATAAGAAATATTCATACTGGCAAGTTATTATGCATAAATATATGATCATGCAACTACTTTAGCCAATACAACATTCATCCATATCTCACGGAAACTTTTCTAGATGCCTTCCATCTCTACCAGGATAAAATTGAGATTGTGCACTAATCCAATATGTCATCAAAGAGGTTTAAATCTAGATAAGTAGCAATGGAGAGTTGTATAGCACCATGAGCTACTTACCCATCACATGCATATTAGTAGTATACCATCATTAATGCAAACATTCTATCATGCATAAAATATTAACTGAATATATACAAATGCGTAACAAAACAATATCATGAAATGACAATTGAATACTTATCTTTATTTGTTTCGTGGGTAGACTCCTTCTTGAGCCTTTAGCTTCATCGTCTTCTTCATTCATAATAGCATTGTTTCTTATCCAAATGCTAAGGTGGATAAGAGGTTCTTCAAGAGTTGATATCTTCATATTCTTCATTGCTTGAGGAATCTTCTTTGGATGGTGAGATCTTGATCTTTAGTTTATCCCATCTTCTCTTCTCTTATTATGAGTCAAGATTCTTCTTCTTCCTAGATTCTACTGAAAGTAATCACTTCCTTCTGGCACACATTCCTCAAATGAGTGAATCCCATGATCCTGGGAGACCATTCAAGGTGGCTATCACCACTTCTGCATTCTTCACTTCTTCTTTTACCGCTTCAAGTTGTTCTTTGACTTGAGAGACCCCTGCAATGTATGAATGTATGGTCTTTGCATTCTCGATCTTTGTATTCTTCAACTGGTTTCTCAAAGTAATATTCTGATTTATGTTCTTTCCTTCAAATATCTTGGTCAAGGAATCAAACATCTTTGGTGTCTTTAGGGAAGACACTTTTGGTACAAGTTGATCCATGATTGAATCAGTAATGATCTTCTTGTCCTTGAATAAGTTCTTCTTGTGTAAGGCTTCGAGCCTCATCTCCCTCTGGAACTTGAACCTCTCTACTCATGTAGGTGTCCAATTCATTTTCTTTAGAGAGATCAAATGCTTCCATGCTTGGAAATTTTCAACTTGACCAAGCTTATCATCAATCTGATGTGATAGATCTCTTTGAAATGAGAACCTCAAATGGAAATAGCAAAAGATTAGATCTTACTGATTTGAGGTGTCCATCCTAGTTCCGAAGCTAGTTAATCTAGGGTTTGACAGAGAAACTCTAATTTTCAAAACTTGGAATATTTCAGATCTAATTGGATAGAAATATATATCTCTTCAAGTTGAGCTGTCCAATGTACTCCTTTTCTGAAAACAGTGGAGGGAAGTTCCCGGAACAGGAAGCCCTATTTTTCCAATTTCTTCTGCAGCAATTCCTATTACTGTTTCTATGATATCTCTGAAATTACTGCTCCTCTATGTCTGAAATTTATCATTGAGGTAGCATCGCATGTCCCTGTTACAAAACCATAGTTTTGATCAGAATTGGTTTAACCAATTGGTACTTATGTTCATTTTCCCAGCGTGTCCTGTTATAGGATTGTTCAGAACAACGAAGTTGTATGGACTTCCACGTGTCACTGATTCATCTTCTGAGTAGGAAAATTGGGATGAAGAAATTAAAGTCTGTTCCCTTTTTGGAATATCTTTAGAAATCTCATTTGGACCTGTGTAGCTCAAGATATAGCAATTCTCCCCAAGTGTACTGTTTAGGGATGAATTCTGGAAGAGGCTAGAACCCTAACTTGGAGGGATCATATCTTCCAGAATATAACGAATATGAGGCTGAATTTTGGACACAGTGTACATCAGGAGTTTATATTCGACCTCTACAATTTTCAGCTCCTGATAATTCGCCAATATTTGGATATAGTGAATTTACCAAAACTTAGCAGTTTTAGTATTTAGGGTTTTTCTGGCTCGAGGTCAAACTAGGGTTTGACTTTCCTAGAGTTTCACCCAACAAAAAATATTTATCTAGGTCTCTAAAATTTGATTTTTATGAGGATATAAATCCTATGCTGGGCTCACTCAAAAATTCCTCTTTTGCAAGAAGCCCTAATTTCCCGCACCAAAACTGAAAATGCTCAAAATCGAATTCCGCTTCGACAGAAAGATGCGTCGTTTAATTGAGAGTCATCCTAGCATAATTTTGCTGATGGATTATGGAGAGAGACCCCAAAAAAAGTAAGAATCCCTAGCTTCTACAGCTACACAATGTCTTCTTCTCAGGTTAGCTCTGATACCATGTTACATTTTTATCATATAAGCTAGCATTATGATCTTAGGATCTTTAACTAAGAGAATAACATGCACAACAATAAAACACAAGAGAGAAGAGACACAAAGAATTTTTCTTGGGGAAACCATAAAGGAGAAAAACCCGCAACTTCCTTAGATATAGAATCAACACGAAAGTAAAACCCGAAAACAGTAAGACAATCTCCTGATAGCAGTAGTCTCTCTCTTGTCCCAACAACTTCTCCTCTCACTCATGCGCCCCAATGAGTGAGTGTGTGTGCTGTAAATAGAGAGACTCACTCTTTATTTATATTCTTCCATTCACTTGAAACCCACTCCAACATGTTGGCCTCACTTAACAATTACTTACTAGAGCTGACATCTCTAGGAGTGTCTAATAACCCTAGTGCCCTGCAACTTGTGGAGACTTTTCCTTCTCCGATCAACAAGGAGGTTTATCCTTAACACAATGGTGGGAACTATTGCCCCAACTTACAATGACTCACCTAGGGTCGACTTCTCTAGGATAGTCTATTAACCCTAGGGCCCCATAATTGTGGGGACTTTAACCCTTGACTAATAGGAGGGTTACCCACAATGACTTGACATGAATTGTTTACATTATAGAAACTTCCTCGAATAAACATCGGGGTAGGACATGACTTAAGTAAATTACAAATACATCCCAGAATAAACATCGGGTTACAATACATAAGAAATATGGATGAATACATTCTGAAGTTACAAATACATCAACACATATACATAAAGTTCACGGGTGCATTGGTCAACCCAAACGGTATTACTACAAACTTGTAGTGTCTGTACCTTGTAAGGAAAGAGGTTTTGTGAATATCCTCGTCGTGAATCCACCCTGATGGTACCCGGATTGTAGGTCGATCTTTGAAAATATCTTGGCTCCTCCTACTTAATCAAACAATTCATCGATTCTTGATAGTAATTTTGTTCAACTAGCAGTAATCGATGCACATCCACATCGTACCATCATTTTTCTTGACAAACAGTATCGGTGTTCCCCAAGGGGACAGAATTGGTCGGATATACTTCTTTTCTATCAACTCTTGCAATTACAGTTTGAGTTCTACCAACTCAGGTGCACTCATGTGGTAAGGGGCTTTGGAATCCAGAGCTGATCCTAGTGTCAGTTCAATGGAAAAGTCTACGTCTCGTTTCAGAGGTAATCCTGAGATTTCCTCAGGAAACGCATCCTTGAATTCTACAAGAACAATAAAGTATTCTATGTGCTATTCTCTTTTAGTCTTTATGTCTTGGATATTTACTGCAAACAACTTGTATAACTTCCTAACGCACTTGTTTGCTTGTAACGCAGATATATGTCTTACAGAAACTTTCTTCAGAATGCCTTGAATATTCACTTGATTCCCATGGCCATCTATACACAAAATTGACTTGTGCAAGCAATCGACCATGACATGGTATTGTTCCAACGAGTCCATGTCGATAAGTATGTCATAAATTCCTAAGGCTAGGATTTTTAAGCTTACTTTCGTTGGAAAACCAATCAGGTTTACCTCGCAATCTTTAACTATTTCTGAAACCTTATGTTTCATACCTATGGCTATCTCAACCAGCAAAGGTTTATCATGTTTTACTTTGCCTAGTTTGCATACATCAGCAATTTTAGGCGATACATAGCTTCGGCAAGCACTGTGGTGAATAAGTATTGAAATAGAAGTGTTCAAGATCTTACCTTCTATCTCAACAATGGTAGCTTGATGGTCTTCATGTCGGCCATCCAAGGATGCATAAATCCGCAGTGTTCCAGGTATGTCCTCGATCATTGGTTCTTCTTGTAAGTTGTGCGAGACCACATTGGTCTTGTTATTACAGTCTCAGGCATAATGAGGCCCGCTACACTTCTATAATTTGATCTATATCGGGGTATCATTGGCCCCCCAGGATTCTACTGGCTTGTTAGCATTTGGAGCTGCTACGTAGGATTTTGTACCTGATTTGTTGAAATTCTTGTTTGCTAGAAAACAGTTGTTCTTTTTTCAGTAAGGGGGTGGGTTAAACCTTGGTTTACGGTTATTAGAGAATTTCTTAGACTTGTCTCTATTTCTATTCATGTTCTCTTGCCTTAGTTGTCCATTCTCATAGCAGAGCATAGCTTTGTGCAATGTGGTGTCCAAGGTTTTAGGCATTTCGAACTCAATCCTTTCCCGAAAGTTGGGAGGAAGACCTCCTAAAAACTGTTGGATTTTTACCTTTTCTTCCTTGATGTATGGTACATAATGTAACAGATCTAGAAATTTGTTAATAAAATAATCCATAGTCATTGATCCCATATATAGTTCGCGAAACTCCTTTACTTTTCTGTCAAATAATCATTCCAGCATATATTTTCCTTGAATGATTTTGCGGAAGTTACTCCAATGGATTTGTCTTATATTATATTTATTGTTGTGTTTCAAATCTCTCCACAATATCATTGCTTTTCCATTTAAATTGTAGATGGGAAGCCAAGCCTTCATCTAGCTTGAGTAGTTATGAACTCAGAAATATTTTCTCATACCCAGCAGCCATTCTTCAGATTTCCATCCCATGTTCACTTCACCTTGATAGGTAGGGGCTCTTATTTTTATGAACTCCCCCTATAGGTTATCATCATTTCTTTGTCTCTTCCTATGTGGAGAAAGAGAGTCTTCACCAGAAGGGTTGTGATATTCTCCTTCTGGAGGTTCAGGATTTTGTTCCTCTTCTCCTGGGCTGTTGCCCCATTTAGGATAAGGTTCCTTCTTGAACCTGTTTTTGGAACAAATGGGTTTCCCCTGCGGGTTTCCTCCCATCATATTTCATAGTAATGCTTCATTTATGGCTTGTTGTTCCTTTCTCTCATTCATACTATCTTATCTAAAACTTTTCAACTTTTCTTGAAGACTATGTATGGTATTCAAAATATCAGAATTCAATTCCACCACCAATTTTGCTTCCTAGGTGGGGGTGTTCATCTTTCCTTGTCGGCTATTATCTTCTTCAGTTTTCATGATTTGAATTGTTCCGTAAAAATTTCCTGAAATTGCAAACTTTCAATCACAGGAAAAAATTTATGTTAGTTAATCATACTTTATTTTCTTTGTAGTGAATATTTGGTATGCCCATTAGTCTCTTCCTGTTGAACTGGGCTCTGATACCACTTGTAATGTCCCTAAAAATTGAAAATAAAAAAAATATTATTAGTCTAGTTAAACACAAACTATTCCGGACATTCTTAAACTTGCAGAACGTGTCATACTCTTTCGTACTGTTGAATTGTCGTAAGTTGTTCTTACATCTTACTTCCTTACTTCAGTTATGATTATTACTTTGTTTACTATTTGTGCTTATGATGTTGTAATGTTTATTACTATGTGATTCTTATGGTTACGCTTTGTTGTGTATGTTAGATACTTTGATTATGTACTTCATTATTATTTGACATGTGCTTACGTTTTATACCTGGCTCTAACTTGACTTTATCTCTAGAACCAAAGTGGGTGGAGTGGCGGGACTAGTTCTCCGATGTAACTAGCTCATAGGTAAAAGTCTCTACTTGTCTAGTGGGCTTATTAATTAGAGGAAATTTGGGGTCTAAAATGGGCCTTATTAAAAACTATGCCATTGATGAGCCGGATTGAGTTGAATTTTTCAACCAATAGAATTTCAATATCTTTGGTCAACCATTATGGTTGAGTTGGACAAGTAATGCTTATGTGTCATATTTTTATTTGACAATAACTAACTACATATCAACCTCACCTTAGTTAAGTTCTTGAAAAGATCGCCTCGAAATAAGATAAATAAACTTTAACTAATAATTATAGAATATTTTATTTAATCACTACTTCCAACTCCTCTAAAACATAACTTTCGCATTAATTAAAATTGTAGTGGAAGCATTTCGAAATACTAAAAACATTTATTAATCAACTTTTTAAAAAGAAAACTAAATAATTTAATTTTAAATAGACTTATCTTGAAATACTAAATAAAAGATATTTAGTATTTTTAATATTATTAAATAATATTTAAAAAATAAATATATTTAATTATTACATCCAAAAATAAATAAAACATTTAAATACTAAGAAAATGAAAAATAAAAACTATTTTTAATGTTACTAAAATTATAATAAAATTTGATTTTACTTTTATTCTCTCTTACCTACCTACCCATTAAACCACAATTTTTTATATATTAATATAAAAAATAATATGAATATGCATAGTTTATTGTTTTTTATTTTATGTGATGTAATAGTTTTTATATGAATTAATATAAAATTTATATTAAAAAATAATAGTGATTTTTTTTTAAATATTATTATAATTATATTTTTCATTATAAATGAACATATTTGAGTTTTACATTTATTAAATATATAAAAAGTAGTGGTCTATTCATTTAAAAAAATAATAATATAAAATTCAAAAGTTTCCTATCATTTATTATGTGTGCATAAGAATCTAAATATTTCATTAATATCTTTCACCAATATCTCTTAACTCTACATTAACTCAATATAGTTGTCAACTACCATTAATGAGACGATTTAGGTTGTCTTTCATTAGATTTTCATTAGATTTAATCTGACATGACATATTTGTAGTGTGATGTGGCTTTCCTTAGGAGGCCCATTTTAGACCCCAAATTTCCTCTAATTTAGTTCTTTTAAACTAAACCACATTTAAATTGGTTACACGCATGTGTTCTTAGTGATGGTAAACTTGTTACAGAAAACTGAACGCTTGTTCAATCGTACTTACGCTCGAAGCTAGTGACACCTACTGATTGTTTATTTTTGTTCTTTACCGACTTGTAGTATTGAAAAGGTCAATACCACATCTATCATTGCATAACACAAACTCAGTAATTTAATGGCAGTTATTATTCTTGGTGTACCTATCAAATGTTAATACCCTAAGCTATTTGTATTACAAGTTTAATTTACGATAAGTAATTAACTTATACTTTTGTTTTATTCTATTATAGGTTCATAGCTCTTCGTTAAAAAAGGACAAACCTTGGCTTTTATAAATAAAACATTCCATGGAATATTCTATATTCGATGGTATTAGGCTTAATACCTAAAGAGTTTGTTTAAGCATGGTCCTAAGGTTTAAAACCTAAGGTAAGAGATACATATGTTAATGCCAACCTTGTATTAACTTGGGGTGACGAATATATGATATAGTTTATACCATGCATAAGGGTTTTATGACTTTGCAATGAAAAATGGAGGCATTTGATTTGTAACGTAGGAAAACTATAGTGCAGTGGGTTTGGATTTTGATAATGGGAAACAGATACGCACCATTAATGCATGTTGGAGTGTGTGGCAGCTCAAGGTTAGGGATTCGATCACGATGGGGTTTGGTCATTAC
Source organism: Pseudotsuga menziesii (assembly GCA_001517045.1). Taxonomy (NCBI): domain Eukaryota; kingdom Viridiplantae; phylum Streptophyta; class Pinopsida; order Pinales; family Pinaceae; genus Pseudotsuga; species Pseudotsuga menziesii. The sequence goes on along the minus strand of LPNX010997829.1, from coordinate 30,518 downwards.
TCAGTTCACTTGTTTTCTCTTCTTGCATTTGCGCAGCGTGGTGAAGGCGACATTCAGGATAGCAGAGTTAATATTTCATTGGGTTTCATAGCATTGTTTGATGGTTTGTAGCTTAGCCACGATTTCCATACTTCTCATCCATCTTGTTCTTGGTGGTTGCACGTGACAGGGTTGGCAAGGAGAAACATTGTTCAGAGCTTCAAAAGGAGCTTGTGGGTGATGCCATAACGTTCACGATAAGCATGTTAAACAAGCCTCGACTTGTCATCTCTCGGCTTAATGGGTGGGACCAAGTTTCATCTCATCGTTGGTTTGGGTTTAATGTGTGGTTTTTTATTTTCCTTCAGGCCTGGGTTTACAAAGATTTGGGTCTGTAATTAATATGATACTATTTGCAATGGAAATGGGAGCCTTAGAATTAAACTGTGTAAACTCGATTATGGATTTTATAAGACTGTTTATAAGGGTATACTGCATTTGATTTCAATGATCATTTATGCTGGTCTTTATATGGAATTTTCCTTCATGGTTGGTCTCTGTATATTCACTTCCATTATTTGTCTTAGCTGTAAGAAACTAAATAGTGATAGCATATGGTTTGGGACCATGCTATGAATGGCATGAGCACTCTTAATGGTAGTTGCAATAGCTTGGATTGGTGCATACTTACTATTTTATTTATTTATTTCTAAATGGCAAGTAATACGGCCGTGGGTGTAAAAAACCCTACGTAGGAAATCCTTGTTGTAGGTTGTTTGTTGACAGGGTTTCCATGCATTTGAAAAGGTTTAGTTTAGTTGAATGTGTGGTTATTTATGGGTCTGATTCCGTGTTTATAGCGTGTGTACAAAAAGTGAGGGTCTCACGACTTCTCTGTAGTGAATTTATCTTATTGTTACAGCCCACATACACACTGTGTATAACGTGTCTTTATGAAACTTAGAAGGACTCTACAGGATTGTTAAAATGCTATGGTTTATTTTATATAATGGCGTTGAGTATTATGGTATGCGTTTTTGACATTTGGGCATCCACAGGATTTGATCCTAAGATCTCTTGTTTAAATATATATTTTGTTATTTAGTGTTGTAAGTACACTTTGGTTATTTTTTACATGTTTGCTGTAGATTGTATTTGGACCTTTTATATATGTTATACTATTTCTATTATAAATTCTTCTTATGTGGATTTTAATACTTAGATGGTTCGACTTGTTTGCTTCATGTCATGGGTTTATAGATTAATATTCTTGTTTATACTCGGTAGATATAGATAGTATAGTGGTCATAAATTGTGGACCATGTATAGGGCATCGATTACTTGGACTGTTAAAGGATTAGGATGATATTTGTTTTAATTATTCTAGATCTGAACTGGTCTTTTTAATTATATCATGCTTCTACTGACAATATGCAATCTGTTAGTAGAGTATATAGGCCAACTATTATCTAGGGTTTTAATCTGAAATAAATCTTAGTTTGTAGGAAGACAATACTACAGCAGTAAAAGATAATACATAAGTAAAACCTAAAAATACCAAACCCTTAGTAATCTTAAACAAGAATTAAATTACATCTTAGGGTTATAGATTAAAATGTAAACCCTAAGAGAATGGGACAGAAAATAAGGAACATAGGGTTTAGAAAACATAATGTTTGTAAACGTTTTCCTAATTTAGCCAACATTTATTCTAGAAAAAGTAATAGGAAGTAGAGGACCTCATACCTGTAAATTGAAGCTCCTTTAATGGTTGAAATGTGCACACTCAAATCACCAACATTATCAAATCATAGGGAGATCTGAACTCTGTATTAGGTGACTGAATCACTTGGGAAATATCACATTCCACCCAACCATGACTCGGAACCATTCCTGATTTCAATTCAAATCCCCCTGAGTTGGTTCCAACATGCAAGTAGCTTAGAGCTCTTAAGGTATGACTGCCCTAGTTTGTATATCACGTCTAGATCAATTCTCTCTTTTCCTTCTAGGAAATGTTCTCTAAGAACTCTCTTGAGAATTTTTGGTAGAATAATGACCCCAAAACAATCAACCTATGACTTATTAATATTGTAAAAAATCTTCATCAGTTCTTTTAACAGGTCCATCAATTTTCCATTCGAGCCAGTCAGAATGGACTATATAACATGACTAAAGTGGCAAGGGTGGGAGTAAACAAAAGACATCTTGAGCATGGAAAGAATAGGTATGGCTCTTAAACACATCAAAATAGTAATTGATATGCTGTCACATAACCTCTAAATATAAAAGATTTCAAAATTGCATTTGTATTTTGTGGGTACTTCAATGATATAGTTATATCGATTAATCACTTTTTGTCCATACACATGTTTTCTTAGGATTTGTACAACCCGATATAAACTTTCTCATCTAGAAATGAAGGTTATATTGTTCAAGGTTATAGTATTGGTTATATTGTTTTACATTTCTTGGTTCTTTGTTATTGCATGTACTTGTTGATTTGCATATTTAGGGTATCCACTATAATGAAAGGTAAGGGTAAAAATTCACAAAGCAATGATGATTAAAGAATAGTTTTTTCATAAATCTATTGATCAAGTTTAGTTAAATCTCAAATTTAGAGTCTGTTACATTGTTTAAAGTATATAATTTTAATGTATAATGATCAATTTATTAAGAAAATTTTCAATTTTTCACATTGTTTAAGATATATCATTTTATTGTACTATTTACTATAATTAATTTATTAAGATCCTTTTTTGGTGGGAGAGAAGATAAATATATTTAATAGTTTAATGTTATAATTAATTTATTAAGATCATTTTTTGGTGGGAGAGAAGCTAAATATATTTAATAGTTTAATGTTCTAATTTTGTACTAATTATTAGATATTTTTCTAAGTGTTTGAACTTAGGGATACATTAAAGTTCATTTTTTAAAATTTGAAATTAAGAGATACTTAAAGTGTAAGATTTTTTAATTCAACCCTCTTAGGTTTATTAAAAATTGTACACAATCCATTATATAAGGTTTTTTTATTCAAACCTATTAGGTTTATTAAAAATTGTACAAAATTCATTATACATAAAAATAAAAATAAAAATCTAAATCTATGATAGAATTTTACTAAAAAATTTAAATTTATGAAAAAAGTGCTTTTTATACAGTGATGCATTTAATTTTACTCCTTATTGATTGTTGTAAAACCATGAAATAGATTTTTTCCAATGAAAAACAATAATATTAAATGTAGTAAATAAGTGTTATCTTTATGTGAGTTTGAATGCATCCTATTCAATGTCACTCTTCAATATGGTGTAGGTAAGTTCCTTTTAGAAATGCTCAAATATTTTCAACTAGGTATTTATCCTTGCTTTTAACAAAGATCAGTAATGTTTTTGAGAGGCCAAAAGAAAGAATTCAAGGTTTGAAGGTTTATGTAAAAGTTGAAATCTAGCTACTAGAACATGCAATCCAAAGGAATAGAAGACCCTTAAATAAATCCATTTAAGAAAAACCACTAGCATGAATAATTCCATGGGAATATGAGCAAAACCACAAGCACCTTACTTCACAGTTGTTATGCACATTGTTTTTTTTTGGAGTTTCATTTTCATTTTTAGTTTTTTTTTTAGTGTTTACATGGTACTAATCTAGATATTTAATATTTTCCACTTCCATTTTGTTATCTCCACCTCCTTTAAATGAAAGTGTAATTGTTTCTTATCTTAGGGTTCTACTATTGGTTTGAGTGTCTATAGGATTTTTTGGTTCTACCTCAATCATATCTAAATGGTAAAAAGTTTGGATTAGACTAGTGTGGTCCATCATTAAGTTTAGAAATATTACAACTCCCAAAAAATGTGTTACTGTTTCTCATCTAAGACGTCTACTCATTTCCATGGAGCTTGTAGACATCAATTAACTGAAATTTAGTGTCACAAACCCATAGTTTCCATAAATAAAAAAATTTTACTTTACTAATTATTATTCATCCCTGTGGTAACATGTATCTATTGGTCGTAGCAAATTTATATTGGTCGTTACATAGTTTTATTCACATGTATGTATAAGTTTAACTTGAAATGTTAATGGTTGAATGACAGGTTGATCCTTCTATTTGGTATGGTCTCCATTTGTAGCAACGACTTGGTCCCAGCCTCACGAAGGTGATGTTTAAGTCTTTTGAGTTTATTATAAAGGTTTGGTTACTTAGGACATAATCCTAATCCTATGGCTTAGTCCTAGTTATGATTATTAGTTCAACTTGTGTTAAACCAACCCTTCAAGATGTTCGATGGTTGCATATATGTTTTAAAACCTTGATGGTAGTATGTTAAACTATGTTGGGAGCTTGTAATGACTTAATCCATGGCTTAGGGCCCTAACTCGCGGGCTTACGTATCGTGGGGTGATAGTTATAATGTAATTTTTTTAATATATATATATATATGATGGGGGAGACACAAGTGGATGCGAGCGATGATGGTTTAAATGGATCATATGAGACATTAAATACATATCCCTGGTTGCAAGTTGACAAAACATCGAGGCACATTTAATGACTTGGCTTAATCACATTCATTGTGGCCATAGATAGATCTGGACCCTCCACTTGTCATGATCTCGTTCAATGGTTTTTGTAGGGTTCAATGTGGATTTATGTTTTCATGAGGCTCTTTGCTAGATTCATTTGGTATGTATGATTTTTGTTGATGTCTCTCTTCCGCTCCGTGGCTATGCTACAACAGTCTTTTCCCTTCGTGGTCTGTTAATGAAAGTTCTAGCATTCTCGTATGTAATGTAGAGTTGTTTGGAGGTTTTACTAGTGTATTAATGGCAATGTGGCTTTGATTATAGCCTAAACCTTCTTTTCTCATAGTAAGGTTAAGAAGGATGCCCAGTCCCCTTCCTTTGACTCGTGGTAAAGAATTTCCATCGTGTAAGGATCAATTTAATAGGTAAGAAAGGAATTTCTTCTTAGCTCACTTTGCAATTTCATTTTAGGGATTTCTTAGTTGGTTAAAGAATTGACTTAAATGTTTCCTATTGTGCAAGAAAAGGAGGAAAAATGGAATCGAAGAGGATTCGACCCTTGGCCCTCTACGCGTTTATCAAAGGTAAATTTATCTCTTTGTTTGCAATAGTTATGAAAAATATATTACATTTATATAATGGGGTTTGTTAATAACTTGGTATCCCATTTTGTAGGTGGGTTTAGGTTTCCATTGAAGCTTTGGATGAGCTTAGCTTCATTCGTACGACACAATTTCACTTTGCAGGGTAAGGGTTTACAAAGAATGTGCTTTCCTTTTCTTTAAACATGTTATAGTGTATAATGCACTTTTTTAACGATAGACAGTTTTTAAATGCATGTTTCCAAGGAACTGTTAGGTGAGAGCAGTGACATGATCACCTCCTTTCGATCTCCAACCTTTTCTATCCACAAATGATGGATTCTCCTCTACTCTGTATAGGAAGAATATGTTTTAAATTTGATTATCCTAGTTATACTAACGCCCATAGGTGTTTTGCATGTGAGCACCCATGCAGAGTGGATTGGATTGTATATTCACATTATCCATTAGTGGTAAGGAATGACTCTTTGAATGGGTTCATGGTTTAAACTATTTCCTCAATTGTTTTGAATCGTAATCGATGGAAAGATATGGATTTACAGCCGCTATGAGGATAAGTTTTGTTGATAATCCATAACCTGTGTTGGGTATGTACTTAGATGTATTGGTGGCTTATGAGGGATTTGAAGCCTCAACACCTGGGATGCATTGATTTTGAAAGTAGTTTGATCTGTGATTTGGTTCCATGGACAATATCAATTTTAATGTTCTTTAATGTTTATGTATTAAAAACTAGTTTCTACATTTCATTTAGGGAAAATATTGACCCTACGGTCATGATTACTCAATATTTAACTTTGAATTGGTTGTGGTTAGGATTTGGAAGCTCAGAACTTAATAGAAAGAATGTGCTTAATTCTTTGATATCGTGGTTTTATTTTATAATTACCTCTTAATCTAGATCCTCTTACGTCTCAGTATGGAAACCTAAAAAGAAGGGTTGAGCATTCGTATTCGATTACGTGCTTAAATTCGGTGGATGTGTTTTGTAGATCTTACTATTTGTTTCAATTTTATGAATAAATTTCATTTTATGTTTTACTTGATTTTATTACCCCTAAGTTTGGAAACTCAACTCTATGATTTGGACGTTGATATTGTTAAATCAATACTCAGTTGGTAGATTGTGATTAATTCGTTCAGTTCTTTTATTTGCTAATGCTTTTAGATCTGCCATGCGCCATCTCTTTACATCAAAGAAAAATTATGGGAAATGGGCCATCTATTTACATCAATAATTTATTTTCCCATCCATCGCCAACGTCCTCCTTATTGGATGGACATACTATTTTATAGTACTTTTCTTAGGAATTGGTCATTTAGGAGCCTCCATCTCTTTAGGGCTCCACAAGGAGTCTTGACCTAATTTTTGGGAAGATGCCTCCTGCATCACTTGAGTTCTCACTCAACATCTTTTTCCATTTGTCATTTCCCCTTGTGAGTAAGCAAACACTCTTTCAACAACTACTTCAGTTCTGTTTTCTCTCATTTTAATTATTCAATAATAATAATAATAATTCATTACATTCATTTTGACTTTATTGTTAAAATATTAAAAAAAATATTCCAAATAATAAATAATTAACAACTGTTTTGGTGTATTACATTTAGAAATATTACAACTCCAAATCAAAGTGTTCTTGTTTATGATCTAAGACTTCTACTCATTTACATAGAAGTAGCAGACATCCATTGACTCAATAATAGATTAGCAGTGAGGATGTTTCTCTCCCTAACATATTTCGAGGTAGGAAAGGGCATCCAGGGTTCTTTACTTAATACATGTTGATGTTAGCATATATTGGAATCATAATAACATGATAAATCATGCTCATATCCTTAAGGGATACAAACTCGGTAACAAGAGTAAGTCACTTAAATTCGTAACCCCGAGAAGCCCTTACTACAATTATAAGTAAGGAGGACAACAAAAACATAGTATGTGTGGGTCATTAGCAACCTAAAAACCCCCCTTAGATATGAGCCAAATCTTAAAAATTAATAAATTACTGAGTTCTATTAATCATAAGTACATTATAGAGTATAAGTCAATAAGATACAATATCATAGCTAATATATATAGGTTGCACTAGGATATACTAGCACCAACCATATTACTAAGATTAACATGTTTGACATACGCCGAGAGGTATATATTTGATATATTGATAATACTTTTTTAACTAAAGAATGTGTCAATTACTTGTATCTAATAGTTAAGCTAATATAACAACAACTTAATTAATGGTTGTTAAGCACATAGTTGAAGTGAGGCTCAAAATGGTATTAGGGCTTATGCATAATCATGGACTCCTTTAAAGACACTTTAGATGCCACATAATACTGGAATAAATGGAAAACTCTGACTTTAGGTGACAATTAGGGGTACTTCCCTAACCTATTTGAAGATGAAGTAAAAAGAGAAAAGATAGGAAATTGAATCGGATTTCATAATATATAGCATTTATGTAGATAAAATGTGTGTAAATGATTATAAAATTAGTTTCTATGAAAGTGGGTTTTCAAATTTTTAGCACATCTTAAAATATATGTTTGTGCGGGTGCAACAATATATGAGGTAAATGATGTCAATTTGGGATAAAATATTGCATACATACCAAGGACATATGGGCCTAGTGCAACACTATTTATTAAGAATTTTTCATTAATTATTTTTTATTATTATTAATTATTGAAGTCACAAAAGATTGAAATTAAAACCTTATGTGTGCGTGCAACACTTTAGGGGCAAAAATTAATGAAATCCTTGATTTCTAAATATAAGATTGTAGAGCTTGATCTCGTCTAGTGCACCCTATAGTTTTATTGGGAAATAGTGATGGAAATCAAAAGTTATATAACAAACAATCGATGTATGTATTTTCAAAAACTGATGTGTGTCATTTAGAAAAATAATTATAAATAAATAAATAAAACATAGTTTTGAAGGAAAAAATTACATATTCAGAATCATAAGATCGTACTCTACAATATCCTATATTTTCATAAAAAAATCATGTGTATTTCATAGCAAAACATGCTATCTAAACTGAGCATATTGATAGAGTTCTAAAAGACAAGCAATAGCCTTGGTTTATTTGTCCTAGCCAACATGTTTGATAGTTCGAAGCTATTTCCGAACCTAATGCCAAACCTTATTCCCGCCAATTATTTTAGTTTTAAAATAATGCATATGCGTTATAACACATATGCATTATAGATTATTCATATTGCATATGCGATATGAATAAGCTATAACGCATATGCGTTATAGATTATTCATATCGCATATGCAATATGATAAAACTATAATGCATATGCATTTTTTCTTAACTAATTTGGCTTTGTCGTAATGCATCATTGTTCACCACCCTCATCCTCATCACCATCACCACCCTCATCCTAATCATCATCATCATCATAATCAACCTCATCCTCATCATCATCATCATCATAGTCATCATCCTCCTCCTCCTCCTCATCATCATCATTGTTCATCATCATCATCATCATCCTCATCATCATCATCGTCATCATCATCACCATCCTCATCCTCCTCATCATCATCATCATTATCATCCTCATCCTCCTCCTCCTCATCATCATCATCACCCTCATCCTCGTCATCATCATCATGGTCATCATCATCATCATCATCACCCTCATCCTCATCATCATCATCATCATAGTCATCATCCTCCTAATCATCACCATCATTGTTCATCATCATCTTCATCGTCAACCCCATCCTCATCATCATCACCATCCTCATCATCATCCTCATCCTCATCATCACCCTCATTCTCCTCCTCCTCATCATCACCCTAATCCTCATCATCATCATCATGGTCATCATCATCCTCATCATATTCATCATCATACTCATCCTAATCATCATCATCATCATCATCATCATCATCAACCTCATCCTCATCATCATCATCATAGTCATCATCCTCCTCCTAATCACCATCATTGTTCATCATCATCTTCATCATCACCCTCATACTCATCATCATCATCACCCTCACCCTCATCCTCATCATTATCATCATGGTCATCATCCTCATCATCATCATCATCATCATCATCACCCTCATCCTCATCATCATCATCATCATCATCCTCATCATCATTGTTTATCACCCTCATCCTCATCATCATCACCATCCTCATCATCATCATCATCATCATCATCATCATCACCCTCATCCTCCTCCTCCTCATCATCACCCTCATCCTCATCCTCATCATCATCATCCTCATCCTCGTCATAATCATCATCATCATCACCCTCATCCTGATCATCATCATCATAGCCATCATTGTTCATCATCATCTTCATCATCACCCTCATCCTCATCATCATCATCATCATCCTCATCCTCGTCCTCCTCAACATCACCATCATTGTTCATCATCATCACTCTCATCCTCATCATCATCATCATCACCCTCATCATCATCATCATCATCATGGTCATCATCATCATCATCATCATCATCATCATCCTCATAATCATCATCCTCGTCATCATCATCATCATCATCACCCTCATCCTCATCATCATCATCATAGTCATCATTCTCCTCATCATCACCATCATTGTTCATCATCAACTTCATCATCACCCTCATCCTCATAATCATCATCACTCTCATCCTCATCATCATCATCATCACCACCCTCATCTTCATCAGCATCATCATGGTCATCATCATCATCATCACCATCCTCATCATCATCACCACCATCACCCTCATCCTCATCGGCATCATCATGGTCATCATCATCAGCATCATCATCATCATCATCATCATCATCATCATCATCATCACCCTCATCCTCATCCTCCTCCTCCTCCTCCTCCTCCTCCTCATCATCATAACCCTCATCCTCATCAGTTTCATCATGGTCATCATCATCATCGTCATCATCACCATCATCATCCTCATCCTCATCCTCCTCCTCCTCCTCATCATCCTCATCATCATCATCACCATCCTCCTCCTCCTCATCATCATCACTGTCATTCTCATCATCATCATCATGGTCAACATCATCATCATCATAATCATCATGATCCTCATCCTCATCCCCATCATCATTATCATCCTCATCATCACCATCATTTTTCATCATCATCTTCATCGTCACGATCATCATGATCATCATAATCCTCCTCATCATCACCATCATTGTTCATCATCATCTTCATCATGACCCTCATCCTCATCCTCATCCTCATCATCATCACGCTCATCCTCATCATCATCATCATGGTCATCATCATCATCATGGTCATCATCATCATCATCATCCTCATCCTCATCATAATCATCATGATCATCACCCTCATCCTCTTCATCATCATCATAGTCATCATCCTCCTCATCATCACGATCATTGTTTATCATCATCTTCATCGTCACCCTCATTGTAGCTAGGGTTTTCACCCTAGCTTGTGCGAATGAGCACCTACTAAGGAATATGGATTCCTTAGTAGCAGTTCAATGATATATGAATTAAATAATGATAAACTGAAACGAAAACTAATCTAAATACGTTCTTGAAGCTAGAACAGTAGAATGTAAATAACATGAAGCAAAAACAGTAAATAATAAATAATGATCTTTATTGATGTTACCTCCGGTGTGGAGGTTGATAGAGTCCGTTGCGCTGGTCCGATGTCGGTGGCTTCGAGCTCCAAGCTGCCTCTTCCCTTTCTCCGGTGGTGGAAATGGGCCAAAAAGAGTTCTCAATGGTGAAAATAGCTTAATGGTAAGCTAGGGTTTCAAGAATAATTTCGGCAGAGGTAGGATGCTTATGATA